>CAUYQG010204795.1:0-32193 GCA_963574415.1 Tarsius wallacei | reverse complement strand
GCTGGAACTACAGGCGTGCGCTACCACGCCCGGCTAAGTTTTTGATTTATTGTAGAGATGAGGTCTCACCTGCCCAGGCGGGTCTCGAACCCGCGGGCTCAGGCAATCCACTCACCTCAGCCTCCCAAAGGCGCGGGATTACAGGCTGAGCCACCGAGCCCGGCTTACTTTACCTTTCAATGATGGATTTTTTTATTTGTTTTGTTTTTGTTTTGAGTTGAAGTCTCACTCTGTAATCACACTGGAGTGCAATGGCATGATCACAGCTTACTGCAGCCTCAACTTCCTAGGCTCAGGCAATTCTTCCACCTCAGCCTCCCTAGTACCTGGGACTACAGGTGTGTACTGCCGTGCCCAGCTAATTTTTTTTTATTTTATTTTTTATAGAGACAAGATCTCTTTATGATGCCTGAGCTGGTCTTGAATTCCTGGCCTCCAGCAGTCCTCCTGCCTCAGCTTCCCAAAGTACTGGGATTATAGGTGTGAGCCACTGCACTGGACCAAATGATGTTTTTGAGATCTTTGCACACATATTGGATTATTTGATTTTTTGAAATAATGATACTTATACAGATACTCCTCGATTTATGTTGGGGATTATATCCTGATTAACTCATTGTCAAGTTGAAAATATCATAAGTTGAAAATGCATTTAATACATCTAGCCTAACTGAATATCATAGCTTAGCCTACCCTGTCTTAAACATGCTTAGAACACTTAGCCTACAGTTAGGCGAAATCGTTGAGTACAATACCTATTTTATATTAAAGCCTCATGTAATTTGTTGAATACTGCACTGAAAGTAGAAAAGTAGAGTGGTTGAATGGGTGCACAAAAGAGTTTCTACTGAATGTGTATCACTTTTACACCATCCTAAAGTCAAAAAATCAGAAGTAGAACCATTGAAATTCAGGGAGGAGAGGACCATCTGTAGTTATATATTCTGCAAATAAACTTTCCTTAGCCTGAGATTTGAATAGTACCATTGAATAATAGTAGTAATTACTATTATTCTGCATTATGAAATCTGTCTAGGAGGTCCTTATATTGAAGACTAAATGACAATAGTCTTTTAAGGTAGAATGGAAGATTGCATTATTGTATGAAGTGTTTATTTTAAAAAAATCTTCAAAGCCTCTTTGTGGAGTTAGGTAAGAGCTCTTTGAGTTTATATATATATATAAACAAATATTTTGTTAGTAAGAAATCTGTGGGATATATATATGTATATATGTGTGTGTGTGTGTGTGTGTGTGTGTGTGTGTGTGTGTGTGTGTATGTGTATATATATATACATATATATATATATAAGCTTTATCAACTCTATCAGTTACGTTTTTATTCATGATAAACTAAACCATAAGTTAGTAGTTTAAACAACGATTTATTTTGCTTATGATTCTGGGTTGGCCTCAGCTGGGCAGATTTTCTGGTCTGGTCCAGGCTTGGCTAATCTTGGCAAAGTTCCTGCCAGTGTCTGTGATCAGGTGGTGGATTGGCTGAGGCTGGCTTACTTTTAAAGGTTTTAGCTAAAAAACAAAATGGAGACGATTGGAGCATCTCTGACATAGTCTCTCAATCTTCCACCACACTAGTCAGAGCTCGTTCACATGATGCTGTCAGAATTTCAAGACCAAAAGTAGTTATAAAATCTTCTTGAGGCCCATTCTTGGAACTTGCTCAACATGGAACTTCTGGCATGTTCTTCTGGCCAAAGTAAGTCGGTAACCATGCCCAGACTCAAAAGATGGTGAAATACACTTCACTTTTTGTTGAAAAGAATTGCAAAGAACTGTGGCCATTCGGGAAATCTACCACATCAGAAAATGTGTACAAAGGATACAAATCAAATATTTATCTATGATGCCCAAACTTTATTAATAAAAATGGAAAAATTCACTCAATCTTTAAATGTTTTACTCATCAATTTAATAATCATATAGCTGGAAATAAATTATTTCACCTTAAATAACTTATCATGAATTTTTGATATTTATAATTCTTCCAATCTTTGTCAGAGGAAATAGAATGTAAAAAATAAATATAGGACATTTTAATATTTTTTATTAGTGTTCATAAATTGTGTGGAAAGTAGGACATTGGCTGAAATCAGGTTTGGGATTACTTATGATTCTATGTATCCATTTTATCTCTATCCTTATTATTTTCAAAATTTAAGTTATCTTTAAATTGAAATCGATAAGAATATTTGATAATTTAATTTTAATCATGTTGAGTTAAAAATGAAGATTTTATAGAAACTCTTGATTGTTTAACTTAAGTAGATTTTTGTATAAGCCAAGAAATAAATGGAAATTCTGACAAGCTTGAACTAGACTGGATTAATCCTTCAGGCTTTTTGGCAAAACTGTAAGCGTAATTTAGATTTAGGTAATTAAAGACTGTACACAGATATAGCTTCACCATCTGCTATTGATAATTCTTCACCTCTTGCAAGATCTACTTTGGAGGCTTAAGAAAATAAAGTTATAAAGAATTACAACCTCCAGAAAAATGTGTTTACTGATAGACCTTAATAAATACTGTATGTTGTATAGAATTTTGCATGTTATTAAAAATTGCATAATTAGCATATTTTTAATTTTATCAACATTGAAAAATGTAATAGCATATTAACTTGTCCACCTATTAAAATACATTTTATATTTTTACATTTTGTTAGCTTAAATATTATGCAAAAACAATTATTAGCGTTTTCTGCTTGTTTAAACTGTCAAAAAATGAAGTTAAATGACAGGTGATATTCAGAGATGTCTAAGTCTACATCTGAGTTTAAAGGAATTCATCTAGGAAAATATGTCATAAGATTGTAAGAATTTGGGTGAAGAAAAATAATCTTTAGTTTGGAAAAAAAAAGACAGGGAAAAATGAACATTGTAGTATTTTTAGAAAGAATGAAGAAACATATTGATATGAAAACTGAGCCTTGGATCTACTCAGTGTCACAAAACTAGCAAATTGTGGGTTGGAACTCAAGTTTTATAGTTTTAAGTCCAGAGTGTTTAATACCACTCTAGAATGAGGAGGATGAATATACTTCCTTGTCTTTGTATCACATTTTAGAAGGTCTTCCCCACTGACCAATTTGTCGTTTTTTTGAAGCTTGTCAAAAGGAGTTTTGATAAATTTTAGGTATTATTTCTAATAATAGTTGTCAAAAATCTGGGAACATTTATGAGTCCCTTTTTTTCTTGAGTACCTGTATACCTGTTGCCTTTAACAAAAAAATGAGTCAGTCTCATTCTGTATCTCTGCCTTGGCACTGCACAGAACTAAATTTACCCCAAAGCTACTGCTACTAGTAGTAGTTACCTCAAGGGCTCCTACCTCAAAATAATTTTGAAAAATTATGTACCACTCACATTTTAAATTGACTTCCAAATGTTTTATTGTAAGTTTAAAGTTAAATAAATTGCAAAAATATAATCACTGTTGTGTATTATAAACACCTCATCTAAAAATCACAGTTTTAAAATCATAGTGATTTAATGCCTACAGTACTGGGTTGATAAGAATCCCATGAAAATTCTGGTTCAGAACCACTTGTGGTACTTTGATATGGCAACTGTAGGAAGCAAATACAGATTTTGATACTGAGAGTAGAATACTGCTGTAACAAATGCCTAAAATGTGGAAGTGGCTTTGGGCTTGGTCATGGATAGAACCTGGAAGAGTTTTGAGATGCACGTTAAAAAAGAAAAAAAAAATCCTAGACTGTCTTGAAGAGACTTTTGATAAAAATGTGAATAATAAAGATTTTGATGAAGGCTCAGGTGGAAATAACTTATCTGAATGAAAGGCACTCGTCGAGTGGCGGAAAACTTGGGTTAATTATATTCTACTATAGAATGTCAAGTTAACTCATAAGTGATTAACTTGAATATTTAACTGAGAAGATTTTCAAGAAAGTATGGAAGGTGTGGCCTGGTTTCCCCTTGCCGCTTATAGTAAAAAACTAGGTGAAAGAGATACACTGAGGAAGGAACTATTAAGCCATAAGGAGCCAGAACTTGAGAGCTTGAAAAATTCTCAGTAAGTCCATATGGCAAAGACACTAAGACATACACTGAAGTGATGATGTTTGAAACCCTTCAGGATGTTGATACTTAGAAGAGATTTTGAATTTAGAAGTAATGGTGGAATGGGTTAAAAGTTTGGGGATGTTGGGAAAGATATGAATTTTTGAAAATTTAAAATTTAGACTGTATTGCATTAAATATTATTCTCCCCAAAATTTGTGTCCACTTGGAGTCTGTGAAAGTGACAGTATTTGGAAATAGGGTCTTTGTATACGCAATTAAATTAAGAAGAGGTCATAGTGGATTAGGGTAGGCTCCAAGTCCCTTGATGACAAGGAGAACATCTTGTGACAGTGGAGACAGAGATAAAAAAGATGCAGCTATAAGCCAAGAAATGCTGACAAAACCAGACACCAGGAAAAAGAAAAAAAAATATAGATTCTTTAGTGGGAGCATAGCCCTATGACACCTTGATTTCAGACTTCAAAACTCCAGAACTGTGAAAGGATAATTTTCTGTTTTTTAATCCATGTGGTTTGTGATACTTTGCTATGGGAGCCCTAGTAAACTAATGCACTGACTTCATGCCTTAAAAATGAATGAATGAATGAACAAACAAACAAACAAACAAATTAATTAATTAAATAGTTGGAAATTTTACATTATTTTCTTTTCTCATTGAATATATATTTGCAATCTACTTCTTACTGAATTTATTCTAACAAAATGTATTTTTATTTGTGAAAGTCTTTTTTGATCACTTTATCTTTATTTTTCTGAAACAAACAAAAATGTATATAAACCAAAAATTTCTTTTTAAAAATTTTGCTGACAATGAGGCTTCAGGTGAAAATTCACATTGAAATACAGTAATTTCTTAACATCTGTGATTTTCACATCTGTGGATTCAAGCAACTGCAGATCAAAAATACAGTATTTTTGGGATGTGACATCTATGGAGATGAAAACCAACTTTTGTCACACTCAGATTCTGCAGAGCTGATTGTGAAACTTGAGCATTCACGGATTTCAGTACATGCAGAGGTCCTGGAATGAATTCCCTGCGGATTCCAAGGATTAGTTATTTGCATTGGTGTGTACTGGATTAGTTTTTTGGATATTTGTACTGAATTATAAATATAGGTACTGTACTATGTTATAATACTTGTCCTGTACTGTAAGTACATCATCCAAATTAAACAAGTATGTGATAAAATATTAAAATGTATAAGAAGAAAACATTTTGTTGGTATGACAATTCCTAGATTTACCAGATTATGACAATTCTTTTTTTAATGAAAACACTAAGAGACTGTCTTAGTCTGTGTGAGCTGCTGTAACAGAGGTATCATACACTGAGTGAGTTATAAACAACAGATATTTATTTCTCACAGCTCAGAAGTCTAAAAAGTTCAAGACTAAGTCACCAGCAAATTTAATGTTTGGTGAAGGCTCATTTATCATTGATGGTGACTCATGTAATAGAAGAGACTCTCTGCTGTCTCTCAGAGCACTAATCTCATTCATGAGGGCTTCCCTCTTATAATCTAATCACCTCCCAAGAGGCCCCACCTCCTAATACCACTCATTGCCTTGGGGATTAGAATTTCCACATATAAAGTTTGAGAGCACATAGACATTTAGAGCATAGCAGAGACCTTGTTTACATAAATAAATGGCAAGAAATGGAAGTTTACTTCTCAATTCTTCAGATTCATGTTGTTTGTAGTACAGCATTTACATAGTTGCTTATTTAAAATTTATTTGGAAATAAATACCAAATTTATTTTGTAACTTGATTAGATTCTTCTTTAATTTTGTTGGTGTCAAAGAATTGAAAATACCTGACTGGGAAAGGGAGTTTTTATCAAGTCATAAAAGTTGTTCACTTTCTCAATTTGGGGGAAGTATAAAAAATAAATAAAGAGAATTTAACAAGACTCTATCAAATGATGTTATAACACATTATGCTGAGAAAAGATTGAGGAAATATTAATAATAACTGCCAATACAATATGTTATGAAAGTCTTTAAGTAGTTTTTAAACTATTTTTAAATATATGAAAAATAGCACTAATTAATCTAATTAGAATACACTATCTTCATTTTCTAACAAATCAGCTAAATCCTGCTTAATTCTGTTAATAAGTCTACCTTTAAGTTTAAATTAAAATAAATGTGTTATTGTGTGTATTTCAGTCATCTCAGTTCAGCATTGGTCAGACCGGTTGATTGATAGATAGAGAGGGTATGCATCCTGCTATGAAGTTGTGCTTGGTGGAATAAGATGAAACTACCTTCAGTATTTTGTATAGATGCTCTTTTTGCTTTGATCTCATATAACTTATTTTTAGGAATTATGTATTCATTGGCAAGAGTTGGAGGGGATAGAAAAAGTGAGATAATTAAATAAAATCTATTATTACTTCCACAAAATACCTGAAATCAGAACATCCTATCACTAGCTAGAATACTTTATTTCTACTGCCCAAGTTATCCCTTATGAGATGATTTATATTTTTATATATCTGCTCCCTCCCTCCAAACCCTTTTGTATAACAAGCTTTCTTTCAAAATATAAATCTTAGTTAAAGTTAGGTTAGAAGACCCATTAGATATTTTTAAAATTTTAAGTGGGTAATATTTATTTATGTGATGAACACAAAACTGCTTATTATATTATTTTGAGACCTTTCCTACTGGTAAAAATTGCATACTGAAAATTTACCATCTTAACCATTTTTAAGTGCACAGTTCAGTAATGTTAAGTATATTCGCATTGTTTTGCAACACATCTCCAGAACTTTTTATTTTTCAAAATTGAAATGCTATACCTATTCAACAACTCCCCATTTCTCCCTATAGCCCCCGGCAAACAAAATTCTATTTTCTCTATCTATAAATTCGATTACTTTAGACACTTCATATAAGTGAAATTTACAGTATTTGTTGTTTTTTAACAAGCTTATTTCGTTTAGCATATTGTCCTCAAAGTTATTTCGTGCTGTAGCACGGGACAGCACTTTCCTCCTTTATAAGGCTGAATAATATTTTATTGTGTGTGTGTATGCAACACTTTAAAAAACATTCATTCATCAGTGGATACTTTAGTTGCCTCTACCTCTTGGCTGTTTGATGATAATGTTACTATAAACACAATGTACACCTCTCTTCAAGATCCCACTTTTAACTCTTTTGAATATCTACTCAGAGGTGAGATTGCTGGATCATATGGCAATTCTCTTTTTTTAAAATTTTAGGAAATCTCACTTTTTTCCATAGCCACTGTACCATTTTATACTTCTTCTAAACTCTTAAGAGTTCCAATTGCTCCACATTTGTCAACACATGTCCTTTTCTATTCTTTGTTTGTTTGTTTTAATAGTAACCAGCCTGACTGGTGTGCAGTGATATTGCATACTTTAAAACTAAAAGTATAGTCAATATATTATTTATCATTCTTAATATCTTATTGAAAAAATGAACTTCAGAGCTAATTATATAATTCGTGAATTGTATGTGGTACTCATAAAAATATGATTGCAGCTGTAATGGACAAAGTTAGAAGCAGAATGACTTTAAAAGACATAAAACAGGAAAAGTACTTTCAAGGGTTTTCAAAACTGATTCATTACTGTGGTGTGAATTTTAGTAGAATTACTTTCTTTAATGTTTACAAAGCACTTCATCTGTGACAATGACTTTTCTAAGTGCTTTTCAAATACTAAGCCTTCTATCATATTAACTGTCCTATGATACAGATATTATTATACTCATTTTGCACAAGGGTAATTGTGTAAGAGAGTATTTAGCAAATAAATTACAGAGCAAGGATTAATTTATTACCAACTAAAATTAATTTTAAAAAACCAAGGGTATTTTAAACTCTTATTTTGTTATTTTCAAGAGATTCTGCCTAGTTTTACTGGTGTCTATTTCTACTTCTTAAACATGTTCTTAAATTGTCAAGTTCCTCTGTCTGAGATTAGGCCTACCCAGGAAAGGTATAATTGAGAACTGGAGTTCTGTTATCCCAAGTGGCAGGAACAAAATAAAGTCAAGAGTACACGGTTTGACAAGAGAGTGCAATATAAAGCTATACATAGGGAAATACAGAGATGTCAGTGAACTTGAAGGGCCAACAAAGTAAAGGATAATGGAAGTGGATGGGAATGTAAGAGACTGGAGTCAGAAGTCAAGATAAGTTCATTTATAGTTTTTAGGTGTTCATTAGAATGTCTATGTTAATAATAAGAAAAAAAACCACTTTGAATCAAGAAAGCCTGTTTATTGAGTTGATTCATGTTTTTTGGACTGACTTGAGTAAGACAAAGTTTTAGAATGAAAGCCCAAGATGTAACTTAAGATATATTGAAAAATTTCCCAGTTTACTTGTATAGAATTATCAAATTTAACATTTCAAACAGGGATATTTTATCTTGCATGGACTTATTAAAGTATATCATCATTTAAACTCAAATGAATATCGTTAATAAAATAAAAGTGTGAAATCTAGTCCTATAAACCAGAAAGTTCCATGACTACTCACTTTTACTCTTGTTTTAAAAAGAAGTCCTTGGTGAATAAGGCAAAGCATACTGCCAATGCTCTGAGGTAAGGTAAGTTTATTTTTTTATATCAACTTTCATGTTCACACACTTTTCAAAAAAGAAGCCATAATATAATATAATGTTATCTTCCTAATTTCCCATAGAAAGATTAACATTGGCATACACTTTAGGCTTTTCTGCTTCTAAGCTATTTCTTCAAAGTTTATTAATTTTCTTTGACTAAACCTGCTAAGATCTTTTCAAATGCTATTTTGTTTTGAGATTAGAATGCACAGATATTTAAGAGACCATTATTTTTTTGTTTGATTTAAAGATTTAAAGCATACATTGACATTGAAAGTTTAAGATATTTTAAATTTAATATTACAGTTATATTACTGTTTATTGAATAAATCTTTGACCCCAGAGCATCTTCTATGGATGTTCTGTTGTTGTTATTGTTCACCTGTAGAGGTCACTGTTAACAGACGAATGAGAAGTCTTGAAATTACAGGCTAATATAGCTAAATTTTAATTTCTATCTGCCCCAAATCACTAGAAAGATTATAGTGCTACCTGGTATTAAAACATTATAGAAATGTAACATAACTCTAAAATCATAATTTTTAGATAATAAAATGATAAAGCAGATATTCTACTTGAGTGTATTAGCCAAATCATATTTTCTCAAAGTAAGCAAATTGACAGATGAGAGACCCCACTAAATTGAGCTCTAATCATTCTTTATTTTTCTTCTTTAATACTGAATATAAGAATCTATGAAATATAGTACAAAGGATATCAGACTTTGTTTGAATTCTCTGAATATGAACTATATCTTAGAAAGTTTGAATTTTACCCATAAGAAAAAAAAAAAACTGAGGAGATAACACTAATAAAAAGTGATATAAAGTAATAATCTTTAATGTCCATTCAGATAGCAACCAGGTGGGTATAGGTAGGAAAGAGAGCAGGTCTGTTTAGTAGAGAAACCATCCTTACCATGGATGCCAGTAAAACGCCCTCAAAATGAAGGGAATCTGTCATTTTGTGTAAATTCTCTTCTGCTTCCATAAACACAGCCGTAATCAATTAAAGACTCACTTGTGAAGGAGCCATTGTTTGCAGTTCCATTCAGACATTGCTGACTTGTCTTTTAGACTGCCTGTGCGGAAGCCCTGGTAAGGTGATGAGAAAGTTCAAAGCACCTAACTTTTCAATGTGGATTTTGTTCTTGAGACTTCATTTTATCTTTTTATTTATTTAAAAAATGGAATGTGGTATATGCATTGATTTTTGGTTCTGGGGGAAGGGGAGGCTTAAGAACGTAACAAATGTGTGAAAATGCTCTAAAGATATAATTCCATGTGACTTTCAAATAACAATGCCTTATATGTGAGTTTAAGAGGAATTGGTGTTGAAAATACTTGCTAAGATAATAAATATTATTGCTCTATCAAAAGTCTTTTGGTAGGAAGTGAGAGTGTTCTATCCCACACCGATGAATCATTCATTAATTTTTGCCATGATTGTCATTTTATTTTTGTTCTTAGCCTCTTTCTTAGGCTCCTAATTTGAATGAGACCATGTTATTGGCACTGAAGTGGTCAATGTTCAATCTAGGTTGCTGGATTTGGGAGGCTGATAGAGCTTTACTAAAGGGAGAGATGAAAAAATGTTTTCAGATAGAACTTGGCATAAATGATTCAAAGAATTAAAAGATAATGAATCAACATTAAATATTTGATGCTATTGATATGTACTATAAACTAAGTAAAGAAATTCTCCTCTCAGACATAAGGAATAAAAGTTATTCAGTAATGAAAGTAAACCCATAGAGACACTTCTAGGCAGAAATGGGCCAAATTTCTTCCCTGACTGCCTGCAGAATAATCTAGGGTAAGCCAGAAGGAAGTCCCGTTCCCCCATAGCCGAATATTCAAGCTAAATATAAAAATTTTAAGAATGGGAATTAAGGAAAAAAGTGATCCAACAAGAATATGTTTTCTAAGACTCCTTTGCTTTTCTAGTTCAAATGAAAAGAACCACTTTCTTAGGGACTGCAGTTTAACAAAACTGCTGTGCCTTGTTCCTGTTATGCAAGTACACCGGCCTCTCTCCCTCTGCCTTGACTGACATGTCTGGGGAGGTTACAAGGAAGAGCCTTACTGCCCAGACCAGCCACTGTACAGATGACTCAGGACACCTTCACTAAAACCCATTCATTCCCTGGGCCCTGGTGGGAGTTACCAGCAAAGCCTGCCAATTAGATGTTGGTAATGTGGACTCTGCTTTGGGGAATTGGGTACGACTGCCAGAATTCATTCCTGAACTTCAGCAGCCACAAAAGAGTATTTTTCTGTCGTCTGAAATGGATTCAAAACCAGGTCCCAAAAGGACAGGCTTCCTTTTGTGCCCCATCTATCCTCAAGTCCAACGACTAATAATGTCACAACATCAGGTTTTTCACAAGATTGCAGGAAACATTTGACCAAGAAGGGAAGGAAAAAAAAAGTCATCTTTTGAGTTGATTACCTTTTGTTTCACTCTTTTTTTCTAATTTTTGAACATTCTCTTTGTATCATAATTACATGGTAGTTCTCCTCAAATTAATGGAGTTTTATTGTTAAATGAGAGATTAAATCTGTGACGTACCAGAATTATAAAAAAGCTCTTCAAAATCTTTAGATGTTGACTATAGTAATTAATGTCAGTTCATATTTAAGACTGCTTGTCCTTGCCTTGAAAAAAATATTTCCAAAATCCTATTTTAAAGTTGTATTGGCATCACTACTTCCTTCTCTGCTAATAAACACACATAAGTGTAAATACTTTCAAGTTCATTGACATTGTCATTGCCTTTTTTTTTTTTTTTAATCTTTTTACATTTTAGTCTATCTGAATGCTTGGGTGATGTTTTGAAATTGTTGAGGGGCAAAGGTAGATTTTCTTAATAAGGATTCTGTGAGCTTAAATATCTTATTAGTAGAATGAACAAATCTTGGAAAATTTCCAAGTCATTTTGCAGAAAATGTGAGAGAACTCCAAACAGTAGGAACTTTAGACAGTAAAACCGCTAGTCAGTCCCTGTAGACTGACAAGAAAGGTTTGATTCTGTGCCTCTGTATCAAGGTGCTTTTTTCTTTTTTCCTTTCTAAAGCAATGCATTCTTTTGGTTTCTAGTCCTAATTTTACTTTAAAAATTATTTTGAATGTGCTTCAGACAGGGGCTTTCTGTCCAGATCTTGAATGCAAGTACTATATTTTTGTTGTGTATTCTTGTACAAATATATTTTATTGGGAACCTATTTCAAAATGCTTGTTAAACATACGGGCTTATTCACATAAATGCACTCAAGTGCTGTAAATGTAGGAGCAGAGGTTGGAACAGAGGAACCTATGTCTTCTCATGGCTGCAACTCCCTGCCTGTGCACATGCTGCACTGAATACATACTTCCTTCTGCTGTGACATGCAAGCACGCACACACACACACACACACACACACACACACACACACACACACAGACACACTCACACACACACACACACACCACTGTGATTCAAGGGGAAAAAAACATATTAGTCATAAAATTTAGGAGTTGAAAGTAAGCAGGCAAGGCCAGGATAGTAACTGTTCAGAACTTGAATGAATTGCCACAGTTTTCACCAAGTAACTGGCTGGCCTTCTCAGGCAGGCTCCAAATTCCTGTTGAAATGAAGACTTTCTTTCCTGGACTAGGACTGGCATTCCTGGGAAACAATGGCCCTTTTCAAATAGGCTCTGAAATTTCACAGGTGAAGGGAGAGGGGCAGTCATTTGATCCCACCCACAAGAAGCCTGTTAGTATTTTAAAAAGTGAAGACAGAGTCTATCATGGAAATGCAGGCAGAGCTGGCGAGTGGCTGAGAGCTGCAATCTAGACCCACGGTCCCACCGATCCTTGTGAAATACGAATCAGTTGCAGTTCTCTGTCTCTGACTCACATTGCAACTCCTTTTTCTAGACTTTTCTGAAGAACAGACTACAGAACCACTGAGACAGGGCTTTACTTTGTATCCTGTGTTATGGAAGAGTCGTATTCAAGTTTTCTTTAATTAGGACTTGACATTAGAATCTACAAAATAAGGGAAACAACTGCTGGTGTGTGTGTGTGTGTGTGTGTGTGTGTGTGTGTGTGTGTGTGTGTGAATATATAAATATATATGTATTTGGTATGAAAAGACACAAGGTAGAAAATATTAGAGATATATACACAGTATATAGTTGCATATGTGACCTAATAATTTTACCTTGCACCCTTCCAAATTATTCAAGTTGGGTCTAATTATATTATAATTCAGTAATTTAAAGATTTTAACAGTGCTCAGATAATTTAAGGAGTCCTTTATGAAAATGTAGTCTATGTTCAGTTTTAAAGAATTTGAGCATATTGGTCATACTAATGTTGCAATTAATGTCAGATGTATTTCATAGACTGATGGAAACTTTTGAGAATAAATTTAGGGATATTTTTAGAAGTTTTATTTGTTTTTTGTTTGTTGTAAGTTGAGGTCCGGTGGTATGATCACAGCTCATGACACCCTTGGACTCTGGTGCTAAAGGGATCCACCCTCCTCAACCTTCCAAGCAGATAGGACTACAGGCGCGCACCACCATTCTTGGATAATTTTTAAATTTTTTGTAAAGATTAGGTCTCCATACGTTTCCTAGGCTGGTTTCAAACACCTGGACTCAGGCAATCCTCCAACCTCAGCCTCCCAAAGTGCTGGGATTACAGACATGAGTTACCATGTTCAGCCTGGAATTTTAATTTGATCAGATCTCTCAGGGATTGAATGAGATAAACTATGGGTTTCAGCATTCTGTTTCATGCGTGAGAAAACCATGAAAGCTCAGATTGTGATATTTATCATTGATAAAACAGACAGAGCCTATTAGGCACACCTTTCTGCCAAAGATTGAATCTTTTCTCTGAGTCTTTCCAATAATCCTGATGATTGCCCCAAGATTGGAGATTGATGACACACCCAATATTTACCTTAGTCTTTTTTCTTAGTAGTAAAAGATGTATGAAACTAGATATATAAACCTCTAAATATATAAACCTCTCTAAGAGGTTTACTATATACTCTAAATATACAAACCTCTTTAAGAAACATATTTACCTAATAATTTTGTAGCAGTATAATATTTTAAAATACGTTCCCTGCCATTTTGGTTACTACATGTTATTCTTTTTCCTACCCTCATTCTCCACTAGTCTAGTCCCAATTCTAACAGTCAGCATCAGCAGGGTATTCTGAGCTTATGTCTTGGAAAAGAAATGAAGCAGTAGAACAACAATAAAATCAAATTATTATTTTCTTGAGTGTCAAAACAAACAAGCAAAAATTTAAAAAATTAGAAAAACACATATACAAAAAATTAAAATGATAGAGAAAAAATTCAAAGTCCAATAATACTTAAGCATATTATCGATCAAAATCGGCTTTCCGAACACACCAAGGAAAAAATTATTGGGTTGGAAAGAGGACAAGAAACAGCAGCCGAAGATGACTGAGACGTTAGTATATCACTTGAGAAGAGTGCCTGAGAACTTTGTTCCCCCAATGCCTGGGTTGAGTTTAGGGATAAACAATAGAATGAATATATAAGCTTGGGGCTTTAGAACTATGAGAACTGAAATTTTCCTAGTGGAGCTTAGAGAGGTGTCAAGCTTTATATTGTCCAGCTTTTCTTCTTCCTCTAACCATGCCCTCTCCCCCTGGTATGGAGAAAAACCAAGGTGATGAGTGAGATCTGAGATACAGGTCTGAGATGACTACTTAGAATCTTTGCCCTGTTAATAAAGCCTAGAGAACAGCAGAGTGTTTTTTCATTGAGCTGAAAGTGGTACAGGTATGGCACAGGGAACCCACTGACCAGAGAGGGCTTATGTTAAAGAGGAGGATGATGCAGCTGGTATCTGTTGGGGTCAATGACAGAGACTAGGCGAGAATGTGCATGTCATAATGGAGGTTAGCATGAATTAACTACTAAGAACACCCTGCTAACTATGTGATACCCTCTTATACACAGTCATGCTTCACTTAACAACAGGGACATGGCCTGAGAAATGCATGGTTAGGTGATTTGTTATTATATACACATAATAGAGTGTTTGTGTACAAGCCTATACAGTATAGCCTATGACACACCTATGCTGTGTGCTGTAGCCTATTGCTTCTAGGCTACATATCATGTTATACTGTACTGTAGGCAAATGTAACACAGTGGTAAGTATTTGTGTACCTAAACATGGAAAAGTTACAGTAAAAATTCAGTATTATAGTATAATGGGACTTGTGTCCTATATGCCATTCTTCATCCACTGAAACATTGTTGTATGGGGCATGACTATAATTTCAGCTTAGATATAACCTCAGCATATGAGTAACTGAACTCGTTGAGATTACCCTAAATTGGACCAGTCACTGAAATAATTGAGATTGCTTTAAATTGACCAAGTTTTTCCTACTTCCTAGCAAAATGAGAGCACCGAATAGAAATTAAGTTTATTTATAGAAAAAAATAAAGTTAGTAATTTTGTACACCTAAGTTTGAGAGACTGAATGTCAGATCCTCTACACTCATTATAAAGAACAACATTCAAAGGAAAAGACCTAGTTTCCCTGCCAGCTAACCTAACTAAGCTATTTTTATTGCATCATTTAACCCTGCTATCCTACAACCTTATTTGAACTCACATGGAATCTTTCAGGCACTTGAGGGTACCTCATGCCTTGCCAGTTTATGAGTTGCTGCAAGCTACTGTGTGGATCCTATTTGCTCTTGTTTCTTAAGCCAGCACATATCAAAGTTAGTTGTATGGCTAACCATATGCAGGAGAATGAAACTGTACCCCTAGCTGTCATTGTATATAAAAATTATCTCAAAATAGATCAAGGACTTAAATTCAAAACCTCCATCTATAAAAACCTTAGAAGAAAATTTAGGGAACACCCTCCTACACATAGGCATAGGCAATGAGTTTCATGGCCAATTCCTTAAAAGTAAATGCAGCAAAATCTAAAATTGACAAATGGGACCTTATCAAGCTAAAAAGTTTTTGCACAGCAAAAGAAGCCATCAAGTTAGCAAAAACATGGAACCAACCATGCTGCCCATCGAAAGAGGACTGGATAAAAAAATGTGGTACATATATATGATGGAATATTATGCAGTCATAAAGGACAAAATTATGAACTTTGCAGCAACTTGGATGGACTTATAGTCTGTAATATTGAGTGATCTAGCACAGAAACATGGAACTGAGTACCATGTGTTCTTACTCATAAGCAGACCCTGAACAATTATCATAATATTAAAAGATAGGGATCGACAGTAGAAGGAAACTGCTGGTGAAGGCAGATCTCATCAACAAGGGTACCTGCATAATGAACATTTGAATACCTAACCCTATATTGTACTCCATATCTTTAAAATACAAAATTAAAAAATAAAATAAAATAAAATACAGTCATTCAATATTTAGTCACACACAAAAAAGACGATCCACAGAATGGGAAACATATTTGCAAGTTATGCATCCAACAAAGGCTTAACATCCAGAATCTACAAGGAACTCAAATGAATTGGCAGAAATAAACAATCCCATTAAAAAGTAGACAATGGACATGGACAGACACTTCTCAAAAGAAGACATACAAGTAGCAAACAGACATATGAAAAAATGCTCAGCTTCACTAATCATCAGAGAAATGCAATCAAAACTGCAATGTGATACCACCTCATACCAGTCAGGATGGCTGTCATAAAAAGCCAAAACAACAGGTGTTGGCACAGCTGGGGAGAAAAGGGAACACTTCCATACTGTTTAATGGGAATGTTAGCTAGTTCAACCTTCTTGGAAAGCAGCATGGTGTTTTCTCAAAGAACAACAAATTGAGCTACCGTATGATCCAGAAATCCACTCCTGGGAGTATACCCAGAGGAACATAGATTGCTCTACAAAAAGAAACCTGCACATGTATGTTCACTGCATAACTATTCACAACAGCAAAAACATGGAACCAATCCAGATGCCCATCGAAAGTGGACTGGATAAAGAAAACGTGGTGCATATATATGATGGAATACTATGCTGCCCTAAACACTAGGCACTGCAGAACAAAGGCAGGAACAGCAAATGCAGGGAGGAAAGCAGGGAGGATCAAGGCCCACAACCACCCATTGGGTACCATGTCCACTGTCTGGGAGAGAGAGGGCTTGTTAGGAGCCCAAACCTCACCTGCATACAATTTACTTATGGAGCACATTCTCACATGTACCTGCAACTCTAAAATAAAAAGAAAATTTTTTTAAAGTTATGAGAAACAAAATACTAAAAATATAAATTTTAAAAATTAGTTGTAATTTGGCCACCAAAGACACTTAAGTCTTTTCTTCTACTGTAATCGAAACTTATCGATCTGTACCTAAATTCTAACTAGTCTCACCAGTGATGCTGTTAGAGCTTTAGTCTGATCCAGCATGAACCAATGGGGAAAAAAGAAAAACATGGATATTCTGACTAGGAGCTTTACAAAGGTCTCATTAGTTCAGCCATCTCTTACACTAGATCTCTATGTTTCTACTTACCCTTATCTCTCTTGCTCTTCTTATATCTGCTTTACTTACAATATAATCATATCTCTTCTTGTCTTTCTCTCTTGACTAGTAAGCCATCTATAATTTAATAGACACTACGTCAACTATCAATTTCAAGGCTATTTTTTGAAGAGGATTCCTTTTCAAGAAGTAGAACTCTTAAGCCTTTTTGTTGTTGTTGTTTTGCAATTTCTATTGTCTACTGATATTTTCTGACCATAAACTGAACCCAATTTGGTCATACACAGTTACTAGGTTACCTCCATTAAATATACGTGGCTCCCAATTATTAGAGGTAGGGGTATAATCAGCTTCCTAAAAACTTGTTGCCAGGTCACCATGAAAACACATATTCTGCCGGGCTTGGTGGCTCAGCCTGCAATCCCGCGCCTTTGGGAGGCTGAAGTGAGTGGATTGCCTGAGGCTGTGGGTTCGAGACCTGCCTGGGCAACTTGGTGAGACCTCATCTCTACAATAAATCAAAAAATCAGCCGGGCGTGGTAGCGCGCGCCTGTAGTTCCAGCTACTGGAAGGCTGAGGCGGAAGGATCGCCAGAGCCCAGTGAGTCGAGGCTGCGGTGGCTGGGAGCGGCCACTGCACTCCAGTCTGGGCGACAGAGTGAGACTCCGACTAAAAAAAAAAAAAAAAAAAAGAAAACACATATTCTGCTGCACGTAGACATTTTTCATATACAGATGTGAAACAGTTCCAACCTTGTTCCACAGGCCATGAAGTCCCAGCTCTCTGACTCATACGCTCTGACAATATCTTGTATACATATTCACCTGAGGCAAATGAGTAAATATTTTATCTCTCCAGTCAGTCAGATGACCCACCATCCTCCAGAATCACTAGCTAGTTACAGAACCATATAAGAAGGAAGCCTGGGGTACATTTATAGAAAGTGCAAGACAACATTCTTATAACCTGTTCATACAAATTGTGGGATAAAATATTTTGTAATATTTGTGTTAGTCTACTTATCTGATGTCACCAGTGAAGTCCAATTTAACATTAAGCTCCTAAGCAAATACTTGGTGTTGGTTAGCAGTAAAGATAAATGAAGACTGTCTAGGAAGTAGCCTTAAGACTAAGGTTGGTAGGAGACTAGCCCAGGAGGACACAGGCTCACCAATGGCTCTACAGTACATATTGAAACCAACACATATTTTTATCATATTTTCCATGACTAATCATGTAAAGGAAATATAAAGCCACATATAACTTACCTTCTTTTTTCTACACACTGATAGCTTGCTGGTATTTTCAAAGGAGAAGAACACAATAAAACCATTAAAAATATATTGATCTTTAATATTCCTCAGGCAATTCCTTCCTCCCTCCCTCTCTCTTCTTTCCTTCCTTCCTTCCTCTTCCTTCCTTCTTCTCTCCTTTTCTTTCTTTTTCTCACTTTTGCTTTTTCTCTCTTTCTCTTCTTTTTGATCAGATGTGGATAAAAATGGATATAAAATAATTAGCCCTATAATTCAGATAATAAAAACAAAATTGACTTTTAATGACTAGATTGTTTAGATAATTGCTGAGTTTTTTTATTTCATTATAAATGTATTTATAAATTACATGTAAGTATTTCTATTTTAGGCCAGACCTATACCCTTTTAGAAAAAATTGATAATAAAAAATGTACTAACAACAATAATAACAAATGTAGCTACAATTTTTATGTAATTTTTCACTTATTTGGCACTGTAACCCTATGAAAAAAACCTTTATCATCTATCTGTGTTGTGCAGATAAAGAATTCATTGCCTGGAGAGTATAACCACAAATCCAAGGACACCCAACTAGTTAGCCGACGGTGGAATGAGGGTTCAAATTCATGTCTGCCTGACTCTTTTTTCTTTTTTTTTTGAGTTGGAGTCTCACTCTGTTGCCCAGACTGGAGTGCAGTGGCTGCTCCTGGCCACCGCAGCCCCGACCTGCTGGGTTCCGGCGATCCTTCCGCTTCGACCTTCCAAGTAGCCAGAACTACAGGTGCATGCCACCACGCCCGGCAAATTTTTTGATTTATTGTAGAGATGAGGTCTCGCCAAGTTGCCCAGGCAGGTCTCGAACCTGCGGGCTCAGGCAATCCACTCACCTCAGCCTCCCAAGGCACAGGATTACAGGCTGAGCCACCGAGCCCGGCTTGCCTGACTCTTAATTGTTTAGCTGTTACACTGAGCCATATCCTATCCCCCCCAGGCCCCAGCCCTGAGCCAGCTTTTCTCGTTGATCTTTGTCAGATTCAATTCTATGTGTCATGAAGAATATATAAATAAGTAAACTACAGTATCTCTTTAGAAGGAAGTTACAATTTAGTAGGAAAATAAAACATGTATATGTATACAAATATGGTTAGTAGAAAGCAGGAAGTAATATGTGTTGGACAGATTGTTGAGATAAGACATCTAAGTTTTTACTGAAGTGATAATACCATAGCTTTGAAATGAATATGAAACAGATTCTAATATTTGCCCCTTTGTTGCATATCCAAAGAAAAATTCAGAAACTCAGTTTTCTGATGTTTGAAACTCTCAGATGGTTCAAGAACATAAAAGTCAGGTGTAGGGAAGGGTAAATGCTTTTAGGAGAACTTCTTTGAATAAAATGGTTCTATAAACCTCATATTTTTCTTAGTAAAGTAGACTTGCAAAGACTAGGTAAGGTACACTTGCAAAGACTTCGTAAGGTAGACTTGCAAAGACTAGGTTTCAACAAGACCACCTAGAGAGCTTTATATGTGTTTCATGACATTAGAGGATCTTGCCCTGGAGTCAGACAGTCACATAATCTATTTAAAGGTAAGAAAAGGTTTGACTATCTACTTGGTGTGCAGCCAGGAGGCAATTGCTGCTGCTCTGAGACTGGACTGGTCTCCTACAACTTACTGTGGAAAAGGATGTGTTATTGATCAAAATAACGGCCCTTGCAGGTAAGATAGCTGTGTGGAATCCATTTTAAGGACTGACCAAGAGGATCAACAGGGCTAGTTGAAGGACTCCGACAGAGTGAGATTGTGTAAGAGAGATCTCCAGTGAAGTTAAGGGCTGAATGGGGAGCATCCAACTAGGAGAATAAAATACTGCAGCTATGGAAACCACCACATCCAGTCCATGAAAACATCCCATAAAAGAGTAAGCTTTGACCATGTGTCAGGCACAGAGAAAATAGCACAACTGGTCAAGAAAAAGTCATTTTATTATCTTACTTTTCCTGCTCACTTTGACCCCTGGAGAGGTCTTATAAAGCGACTACCCAGTGAGGAAAGGGGTAGACATGTGAAGATAAAGAACAGAAGACAGCTAATCATTCTCATTGTGCTGTAGAAGGCAATTATAGGCCTTGGTCTTAGAAAAAGAAATATTAAACTGAATGCTATTGAAACTTGAATTAATAACTTGGACTGTATATAATGATTTAATTGAGACAATGCTTTTTGACTTAAGGAGTTATAACTGCTTATTACATAAGAATAAGCTAGCCAATTTTTAATCCAGGAACAGGGAAGATTACCCACATTAAGTACATTTTAAAGGGATATTGGAGATGAAACAGAATTATGATTTGAACTTATCTTACAAATCTTATGTTTGAAATGTTAATTGTGTATTTTATAAAGAATTGACAAAATGCTACACATTCACAGCTGATGGAAAGACTGACAGGCTCTTATACCTGGGTTAAAGAGCATTGTACAATAGGATAAAGATTATTAGAGAAGGACCTGATGAAACATTGTTTTATTCTAAGTGCCATTGCCCTGACCCCCTTTTTTTAACTGGTCATCTTATCTAAACTTCACAGTGTTTCTTGATCTCAGCTTCTTCACATGCAAATATGAGTGAAATGACTTTTGCCTCAAATGTAATATAAATAAAATCTAGTCATGTATCAAATACATTTTGAACACTAGGTGCGATACAAGTATAGCATTAATATTGTTTAAAAAAATAATGACCACTCTCCTAGTAGCAGTTGTGGAACTTTATTTCTTTAGAAAGAGGTGATTTTTTTTTTTTTAATTTTTGTAGTTTGAAAGTTTGTGCTCACATGCATTTCAGACATTTTTGGAACATAGACACAACATACACATGGTTTACTTGTAATTTGTCATGTTATATTTTATTAGTAAATATATTTATTGTCTCTTGCTTTGTTACATACATGTTTTTATGACCTTACTTGTAACTTTGTGCTTTACTTGTAAATATAGTTATTGTCTCTTGCTTTGTTATTTATGCATCTTTATATCTTAAAATGGGACTTTTTGTCTCAATTTCAAGGCATACATAGACTGAGAACAAAATAGGTGACAAGTCTATATGTACATATAATATTTATTAGTGATATGAAATAATACATACATATATACATAAACACTGGTACATAATATATGCCCAGTTTTGTGTGTGTGTGTGTGTGTGTGTGTATATACACAACTGAGCATGCATATATGCTTGTGTATATAGACTTGTATGTAAAAATGTGTACATAGTTAACTTAATTCTTGTAGTAACCCTATGAGATTTATGCTATTATTTGCTGTATTTTACACATTAAGGAACTGAGATACAGAAAATTTAAATCATTTGGCCCTGGTCACATTGCTGGTGAATGGCCAGGAGTTGCACCCAGTGAAACAACACCAGCTCATCCTCTTTAAGAAGACAAACTCTTAAAGAAGACAAACTCTATTCTATATGCAGTCGACTTTCCATATCCACAAGTTCTGTATCCACAAATTCAAACAACTGCTGTTCAAAATTATTTGAAAACGAAATAACAAAAAAATACAAAAATAAAAATTAATACAAATTAAAAATGCACTATAACAACTGTCAACACAGCATGTGTATGGTATAGCACAGGTATTATAAGTAATCTAGAGATGATTTAAAGCAGTGGTGCTTAATTTTGGAACTGGTGTCATGGAGGACAATGTTTTCATGGCTAAGGAGGTGGGTCAGGGATAGTTTCTGATGATTCCATTGCATTACATTTATTGTGCACTTTATTTCTATTATTATTGCATTGTAATACATAATAAAATAATTATACAGCTCACCATAAGGCAGAATCAGTGGAAGCCTATTTTCCTGAAACAAGACAGTCCCATCTGGTGGTGAGAGAAGACACCCAAAGTATGTTGCTTATGTCCAGTCTACTCTGTAATCTCGTTTTGGTTACTGTCACTGCAGAAAACCCTGCTTCACAAACATAGGATGTTGGGAATGGAAGCAAGCATTTCAGAGCTGATCTGACAGGAGATGGGGCTTAGGCAGTGATGCTAGCGATGGGGAGCTGCTGTAAGCACAGATCAAACTTCCCTCACTCACCCACCACTCACCTCCTGCCTGGCAGCCCAGTTCCTAACAGGCCTCAGTCTGAGGCCTGGGGGTTGGAGAACCCTGAAAGTATATAGAACAATATGTGTAGGTTATATGAAATGCTATGCCTTTTGATATCAGAAACTTGAGCATTCGTAGAGTTTGGTATCTTTCGGAGGGTCCTGGAACTAGTTCCCCTGCAGATACCAAGGGATGCCTGTATACTCTATTTTCACCCTCTAAAGAGAGCTAACATATAACCAATATGCTAATTACAAAGGAAGTGATTAAACATCAGATTTGGAAAGGTCAGAGTTTACATAAGTGGAGATTCATAATTAAGTTGGAAAGTAGGAAGTGAAAAGGATTTGTCAGGGTGCTATGAGTGCCATAAATGGGAATGAGTTTCTTCCCACTTACAAGACAAATGAAAGAAATAGTGAAGAATACAAGGAGAACTTGGTACATTCACTTTGTAGCTTGGGGTACATAGAGACTGACAGGTGTCTGATTCACACCAAAGAAATCTAAACAGCAAGGTCTGCTGCTACTTGTGACAGATAGTTAACTCCATTCCCACTGAGATTAACCTAAATTGACATGTGTTCTCCGCTCCAGATGTAGGCTGTGTTATAAAGAGTCTCTAGGAGTTATCAAGACTCATGCCTAAAATGGACAGGAGAGACCACAACAGAAAGATATAGCTAATGATGATAGGCATCACAAGAAACCATCCAGTAGAGATGTATTTGTAGTCATCTAGGGAGTTGTTGATATGAGACCTCCATGTTTGGAGATCTCTAAAGAATCCACCAAGTGCCCCGTGAAACTAGCAGCTCAAACACCTGCCATGGCCAGAGGAAGCCAGTGATAAATTACATTGTACTGGTCATAAAATATCTTTCCTCTTAATTTTTCCAGAGTCAGAAACTGTAGTTAGCCCATATCCTAGCTGATACACTATAAATGGTATCAGCCAGACTGCCCTAATTTCAGTTCCTCAAATATGTCAAGCTCATCCCTACCTTAGGATTTCTGCATTAGTCATCTTTTCTGCCTGGCATGCTCTTCCCTGTGGTGGTTACCAGGTGGGTTTCCTTTAATCAGTCATTTAAATATTAAACAGTATCCCTTCAAAAAAGCCTTCCGTCTTGGTCTGTTTGTGCTGCTATAACAAAATACCACAGACTGGGTAATTTATAAACAGCTCTGAAGGCTGGGAAGTCAGAGATCAAGGCATCAGCAGGTTTAGAATGTATTGAGGGCTGCTCATTGTTTCCAAGGTGGTGCCTTGCTCTGGCATCCTCCAAAGGGAGTGAATGCTGTTTCCTTGCATGACCAAAAGAAGGGAAGGGCAAAAAGGAGGGGA
Organism: Tarsius wallacei; assembly: GCA_963574415.1. Classification (NCBI taxonomy): domain Eukaryota; kingdom Metazoa; phylum Chordata; class Mammalia; order Primates; family Tarsiidae; genus Tarsius; species Tarsius wallacei. The sequence goes on along the minus strand of CAUYQG010204795.1, from coordinate 8,251 downwards.
ACTCTCTATCTGAAGCTTCTTATGAATTAAACATGTATCCATTCATGAGGGCAACACCCTAGTCATTAAATTATTTGATGACAAAAACCCTACCTCTTAATACCATCAGAATGGGGATTACATTTCATGAATTTTGGAGAAATTAGATAAAAATACTATCACCTTTATATAGAGCCTTGTAAGATTTTGTTTAGCAGTTTGGATATGCAAATTACATGAAAAGTCAGAGGAGTTTAAAAAGATTTGATATAAAATTTTGAAAAGTCATTCTTCTTTGCATGGAGAAAGAATTATAGAGGAAATTGATGGAGAGAAGAAGACATAAACAGGTTCAGGTTATGCTTTGGAGGTAGAGTCCATAGAATTTCACGAAAGCTTGATTTTCGGTTGTAAGGAATAGAGGAATTAAGCAAGACTCTTAGTTTTTGGCTTGAAAAATTTAGTGATGAGAAGACTGAGAAGAGAAGTTTAGGGATAGTTTAACGTGGTAAGACAAATGCCGAGAGGGCCTCCAACATTCCTGCCCTGTGGTATGTATGCCCTGTATGTCCTATATAGTCTCTTCCCCTTGATTATGAGCAGTGCACATAAATACAATAGAACATCATTCCCATGAGTAAGTTATACATCAGTTCAATTTGCATTAATAAAACAGGAGGTTCACCTGGGTGGGCCTGACCTGACCAGGTGAGCTCCTTTAGAAAGTGAAATGTCTTAGAGGCTCTTCTGCTGGCTTGGAAGAAGGGGCAGACTGATGTGTTGTAAGAGGAAGAAGATCACAGAGTCTTTGCCCTCAAGCAAATTTTAATCTAAGAAGAGAAAGTAGACTTCATTTAGTATTTATTGTGGTACCACAAAGAGAGCAGGAGGAGTCTTAGATTTGCAAACATATTTGTAAAGTAGGTCAGTCTAGAGATCAGCTTCCTCATGCTTATTGAGAATGGAATATGGTGTTTTGAGCCTACTTATTCCTATAAGAATAAAATTGAAATCTTAAATTTCTCCATGGCATAGTTTTAGGTTTTGTTTTACAGCCACTGCTCCTAATTAGTAGTTAAGTAAAGAGAAAAACAAACGTTTAAAGAGAAAAACAAAGGTTAGAGTCTAGCAGACTCCTTTCATTTGTATGTGTGGAGCTAGTTTTTTTTTTGTTTTTTTTTTTCTGGAACTCTGATTTACCAAACTGGTGTTTGACTTGGCTAGGTAACACTTTTATTTAAATAGATACAGAAATTTAAGAAATGTAAAAGGAAAGGTTTACTGTATTCAATAATTTCAGGAAAAGGGGGGCTTAAATAGGTAGGCTTACCTATCCCAAATATTGGCTAAAAATGAAGTAGCTCTTTTTATAATCAAGGCCGGGAAATAATGTTGAAAAAAAATTATTCTCTAGGGCTGTTATATAATACTCAGTCTTTAAAATGTAGAATATAGAAATTACAGGAACCTGAGGTATCCCCAAGGCATGCTTGTACAAAAAAGTGAACTATTTCATAAAATTATTAAGGAAATTAAAATTTAAACACAATTTTTAAAATAGAACTTCATACCTAATATAGATATTAATCTTGAAAAAAAGCAGGTAAAGATTATTGGACTTCATAAAAATTATACTCAAATGGGACACAATTGGTATAATATACATTATCAGTATTTAAGATGCAAAAATAGTTTTGCTAAAGAAGAAGCTTGTTTCAAAACCTGGTAGGACTGAAGTATGATTTCTTTAAATGGTGAATTTAAATAGGCTCTAACCAGCCAGAAATATTTTGAGCATCACTGAACGTGTCCCATCCTAAGGGGTCGTGGTAGAGCAATTTGTTCTGTATCTTGAACAGCCAGAGGACAGCACACACAAGGTGGTGTATAATGCCTCCTAAAATACAACAAAACAAAAAATGCCATGTGTTTTGCCTCTCTGATAATGTTGGGATGCCCATGGTGCAGAAACCTATTGCTTAGAGGAACACATGACTCTTGGGTCAGATTTGGAGATGAAAATAAGTTGTGAATAGTGATGAGTGCACCATAGTATTAGACAAGGTAGCTGTGAAATTAGAACACAGTTTTGGAAGAGGTCAAGAAGTGGAGAAGGCAGACTCCAGTAAGATACTATGTGACACATGTCTTTATGTAGAGAGAAAGAACCTTTACCTATCTAAATCAGTGTAGGGTGATTCTTCTCAGGGCTTCAGAGATGTACTTTGGTGCGAAGGTCAAGAGCTAAAGATAGCTATGAACCTCATCCTCGATTCTCAGGATTGCACAAAATATAAAAGAGGTGTTCACAGCATAGAAATAATCTTACAAGATGACCCTATAACATCAGGTTATGGCTCTAAAAATCTCTCTTTCACTTTATAATTTCAATTGCTTATGTTTCTGTGTACCTATTGATTGATGGCTCTCTATTAGGAATTTTTTAGGTTAGAAGTTGAACTTTATGCTTTCTCTGACTGATAAAAACAAGGAATCCCTCCAAACTTCACCAATGCTTGCTAAGAACATGAGGAAATTTCTCTAAATGTTATTAAAGATACTGTATAGAGAACCCAACATGGACACTTGGAAATAAACAGCCAAGGTAGTAAGGAGTTTGGTAATAAAGTCACAACAGCCCTACCTGAGTTCAGGTGAAGAGGTGACTCATTTAGATAGACTGATTTTTATCTGATAATTGAAAACATTTTTTTGCCAGAGCAAATATGACAGTGTAACCACTTCTTTTTCCACCTTGAAAGTACATCAAGCTATTTTTTATTCACTTTCTAGTCAAACGGTTACATGAATCCATGATATGCTAACACCTTTGTGAATTTGAAAAGGGACTTACTGTTTTGCCTCTAATAATGAGAATTCCAGGAATGTCCCTAAGGAAAGATAGATTTGGCAGGTGGGGCCTCTTGCTATTTCTCAGATCATACCACCTACTCATATGGCTGGTCTTGGGAGCCTCTGGAATCTAATTGAGGTATGTTTTCCTAAGTGTAACTCAGGAGTTGAAGGGGAAAAAAAAGAAAAAAGAAAGAAAAAAAAAAAACCATTTGGAGCAAAGAAGTGGTGAAGATGAGAGCCAAGAAGTAACTTAAAGCACAACATGGAGCTTAAAGATGTAAGGAGGCCAGGAGTGATGGCTCCCGCCTGTAATTCCAGCTTTTCCGGATACCGAGGCAGGAGGATTGCTTGTGTCTAGTAAGGAGTTTGAGATCAGCCAGGGCAACATAGCGAGACTTCATCTAGGCAAAAAAAGAAAACAAACAAACAAACAAACAACTATCCAGGAGGTGAGGTGGTACATGCTTTTAGTCCCAGCTATTCAGGAGGCTGAAGCAGAAGGATTGCTTGAGCCCAGGAGATCGAGGCTGCGGGGGTGATGATTGTGCCACTGCACTCCAGTCTGAGAGACAGAGAGAACCTGACTGAAAAAAAAAAAAAAAGAGTAAGGGGTCACATGAAAGGACCAAATAACAGCCGCTAGGAACTGAAAGTAACCCCTGGCTGACAGCCATCAGGTAACAGGGACCAGTCTCATAGCTGCACAGAATTAAATTTTGCCAAGAATTTGAATGAACTTGGAAGAGGCTTCTTCCCCAGAGTCCAGCCTGACTACAATCTTGGTTTCGGCCTTATGATACCCAGAACAGAGAACCCAGCTAAGCCTGCCCAGACTTCTGACTTATAAAAAGTACTCTTACTGCAGACTCCTGAAGGATGAGGATGTCAGTAAAGAGAACATACCTACTCTCTGCAGACTCTTCCTTTCTCTGAAGTGTGAGAGTGGAAAGGACAGGAGAGATGGCATCAAAGAGTCCCAAGTCCCAGTCTTGACTCTGCCACTTTCTGCTAATGTGATCTTAAGCTCTCAGATTCAGATTCTCAGTTACGTCTTCCTCAAAATGGGGATATAGCAATGCCAGTGGAAATAGCCTCACAGGGCTCAATGAGACACCTTAGATGTGTCAAATGGTAAAATGTTATTAAATGGTAAAAGTATTTTTAAAAAATGAAATGACTTTCATGCAGGTATAAAACAGAAATGTGTCAAAGATTTTATTTAACTCATTAATTAATGAGGGAGATAGTAAAGTGTTAAAAAACAATTCAAAAGAGAAATCAAAGACCAGAAGTATGTATAGTCAATCTGAGTGAATTTATTAATAGATGCAAAACTGACTTTTCAGGAGTGGTAATGGTGGTGGTAGGAGGGACCAATTGCACTTCAACTGGACTAAATTAATCTGCATGTCTGTCAAGAATCATTACAATCCATTTTCTAAACTTACCAAATTGCAGAAATAGTTATTGAGCTGCTAAAGCAATTTGAAAATGGCAGTCTCAGTTTCTAGAACAAGGAATGGTAGAAACTATGTGTTCAACAAATATCTGTGGAAGGAGGCTGTCTAGCTTGTAAAGCCTTTTTTAAAAAAAAGCCACAAAGCTGTAATTATGATTTTTCGTTTTTTATTGGTCATGCACTTTCTTGGAATTTTCTGCAGTGTGGCTTGTGAAAAATGGTAATAACAATACCTTATATTTTTGTATACCATTATAATGTTCGACGCATATTCACATGCATTATCTCATCGGAATTTCGCAACGCCATGTGTTGTCTGAAAAAAAAATATGTGTGAGACACACACACATAACTAATGTTGATATATCACTTCACATTTAATTTGATACTTTATAAAATGACTCTTGCACAATGTCTCATTTAATCTTCACAAATTCCCCAGCAGATGTACGCAAGGTATTATCAATATATCTTTTTAACCAATAAGGGGAAAAACAAAATTTGGAGAGGTCAACTGTCTTGCTTAAGACTCTACAGTCAATAAGCAAAAAAGACTGGATTTAACTCAAGACTTCAGATTTCCCATGTAATCTGGATGCCACTAGACTAGCTGGAGAACTTTCAATAACCCCAATGCTCAGGCTGCACTCCATACTAATGACAGAAAAATATCTGGGGGCAGGAGTCAGATATCGATATCGGTAGTTTCTGACGGTCCCCAGGCGGTTCCAATATTTGGGAGTTTGTAAACCACTAAACTAGTCTGTTCAGTCATGATTTAAACTGAGAACTATATATTCACTTTTCTAAGTATGTTTCTAAGGCACCATTAACACATGTTCTCACTGGCTTATTATCATAAGTTTTATTCTCAGAAGGTGTGAATGGTATCCCTGAATAAATAAACATAAAAGTAGACATGGGTAGTAGGTTTTTATCAGTAAAACACATATGCTAGAAATATGTAAAAAATAAACAGGTATTTATGAGCCCTATGAGAACAAAGATTAAATCATCACCTTTCTAATTTTGGTCAACCTAGCTATCAAGAGAAAACAGACAAAATACAAACATGCCATTCCTGAAAAAGATTTCTAAGCCAAAATCCCAGTTTATTCCTGTTGGGACTGCTTTCAAAGTTAGTCTACTTATCTCATTCTCTTACTATCATATCTACTCCTTTTCTGTTTATTCAAAGGAAATTTTGCTAATAAGATCAAAGGAAAACAAGCAACTTTTGCTATCAGTGGATATGAAAGAAGACCATAGACATCCAATATACCACTCTGTACTCTTTATAAATCAGGAGTCCAGGAATTCAGGTCTAATTTGGCAGGATTTTCTGTGCCCAGTAGACCAAGAGAATCCAATTCAGAATACTCCAGGAAGTCTGCTCTCATTGGAACCAGAAACTGGTATGATAATGCTTTTGAGGTAGTCCAAGTGGAAAATTCAGTCAAATGTTCAGGTTGCCCATCAGCTACAGGTTTGTTATCAACTACCTTCAAAGCTTCTGGCTCCCATCAAAGAGGTAAGTGTGTCTAAAAAACAATAATAAAAATAAAAACCTCCCTCTTAATGGCTCTGGGCAGGTAGACTCTCTGAGAGAGCCAGAAATTTGTGGCAATGAGGATAGGATTCAGTGAATGCAACTAGAGCAGCTTAGTGTCTCACAAAGCCAACCAGAGTATTATCCCTGAGAGCAAAGATTCAGTGGCGTCCTTATTCATTTCTAGTTGTTTCTTCTGAGTAATTGGCCACTGAAGTTCTGAAAAGTAAGAAAATAGCTGCAAGAACCCCCAAGATGGTTTGTAAAAATTGTCTCTCTGACATATTAACTACTTTTCCAAGGGGTGGGCACTTTTCTTTCTTTTTTTTTTTTTCTTTTTAGTCAATTTGGCTATGTCCATTTCATTCTTTTAAATACAAAAGTATTTAAGCATTAAGGAAAACACATCAGTGTCAGGGACAGGTACTGCCCAGCATATTTGGTAGGCAAAAGCTTATTGTTCTAGCAAACTTACATAATACTGTCTTCAGGGTATACATCAAGATGACCTAAGAAGATATTTGCTTTTAGTATGAGTACAACTAAATTCCCTTGAATATGATCCAAGATAAACTGGTTTTATACTATATTCTGCTCAGGGTGAGTAGGGATTATAGAACTGGCACTGGGTTCAGAGTCAGAAAATGTGTTCTTTTTTTGGCTCTGATTTTAACTGTGCCATTTAAGGTTTCTATGTCTCAATTTTCTCATTTATTCTTAAATGGACATGAGTATACTTTTTCTGCCATTTCGTCACAGGGCAAGGTAAGGGTCAAATATGAAAGGTTTTTGCCAAAATATGAAGTCTGAGGCATTATCTACCATATAAATCTTTCTAAAAGTGCACTTTCACCTGTTTAAGAATGTAGACAGGGCCACGCTTTCGAAACAGTGGTGTGTATACCTTAGGAAGTACTTTGTTGCATGCTGTCATAGCGCTGCATAAGCCTAGCACACTTTTACACAGTATCAGCATTACACAAGTATCTGGACGAACGTTTGATACTTTGAAAAACAATAAGAACATCTTATACTCATTATTAGCATAAAATATTTTTCTGAAGTTTTCAGACAACACATGAGACCTCAAAATCATTTTGGTACCATATCGATGATTTGTACAGCAGTTCTCCTTATCCACAGGAGACGCCAAGACCCCCAGTGTATTCCTTCAGATAGTGTTGAACCCCATGTATATTATGTTTTTTCTTCTACATACATACTTATGATAAAGTTTAGTTTATGAATTAGGCACAGTAAGAGATTAATAATAGCTAATAATAAAATAGAATAATTATAACAATATATCATAATAAAAGCTTTGTGAGTGTGGCCTCTCTCTCTCAAAATTTATTATACTGTACTCACCTATTTTTGAACTGCAGTTGACCATGGATAACCGAAGCCATGGTAAGCTGAGGACTACTGTGTGTGTTTTAGAGCTATGCTGTCCAGTTTCATAACCACTAATCACATGTGGTTATTGGGTACTTGAAATGTGTATCCAAATTGATATGTACTGTAAGTATAAAGTGAATATCAAATTTTAAAAATTAAGTACAAAAAAAGAAAATGCAATGTATTGCTATTGTTTTATGTTGTTTCTCTGTTGAAATGGTATTCTGACTATATCGGAATTGAAAATATATTATTAAACTTAACTTTATGCCTTTCTCTTTACTTTTTAAATGTAACTACTAGAAAATTGCACAGTATATATGTACTTTGAATTATGTTTTTATTGATGATACTGGTTTAGAAAGAGTAAATTAAGGTAATCAAGAAAATAAAGGGATTAAGTAAGCAGAAAGGCTAAACAAATTATGACCCTTTGAGAGAGACAAACATGTAGAAGAGAATAGGATAAGTTAGCCAAACCACTGCAATGTAAAAATTGCTCAAGTGTTTGTGCAGTGAATCTGAACCTGCTGTAAGAGTTCTATGAAAATTCTTTTAGAACTAGTAAAAGAAAATAAGTGTTTATATAACATAATAAGCTTAATGAATTTGTGTTATTAAATTTTTAATAACTATGGGAGTGTTTAACCAATCTACTATATTTTAATATAAAAGTATTCTGAAGTCAGATAAATTCAAAAATACTAAGTATATTTATCCATCTTCCATAATAAATAAAATATATATTTTCATCTTAAATACACTGAGAAGTCTTGCAGATAAAAATTTATTACTTTTACAAACAGTAGTGTTCCATATCTTAGAGATAGAATTCACGTGTCTGTTGGCTGCTCGGATGTCTTCCTTTGTTCAACCTCACTAATCATCAGGGAGATGCAAATCAAAACCACTCTGAGATACCACCTAACTCCAGTCAGAATGGCAATTATCAATAACTCAAAAAATAATAATTGCTGGAGAGGGTGTGGCGAAAAGGGAACACTTCTACA
>CAUYQG010204788.1:0-39125 GCA_963574415.1 Tarsius wallacei | reverse complement strand
TGTAGTTCCAGCTACTTGGAAGGCTGAGGCGGAAGGATCGCCGGAGCCCAGCAGGTCGAGGCTGCGGTGGCCGGGAGCGGCCACTGCACTCCAGTCTGGGCGACAGAGTGAGACTCCAACTCAAAAAAAAAAAAAGAAAGACTACCTCTGAGTGATGGGCTTTCTTGAGTCCCAAGTTACCCTCCCAGAAATGGTCAAAGCAGACTCTGCAAGGTTTCTGAAACCACTACTACATAGGGAGTCTGTGGTAATCTGGTTGCACACAAAATCAGGGATTCAAAGAAGAAGGAGAATAATTTAGAAGAAAAGCAACACCATGCCAGGGACAATAGAGGGGAGGAGGAATTGAAATCCCCATGCAAATTGTATGCCTCTAGGTACCAATTTGCCTTGCAGTGGAATTTAGGCTTCCGAAAGTTAAATTATGCATACAACAGCCTCATTATCCACAGTGGTATTTTCATATAAAGATCTGAAGACAAAATGTAAGCTTGCCTCTCAGAGCCTTTAGAAAAAGTGATTGACTAATCCATATACAGAACAGCTCTGGTTCCACCTGCTGCTGTCTGTACAGATGGGAAGATGTGACCGAGGGGACTCCCTGCAGCAGCCAGCACCCCAGGCCCAGCTCTGCGTGCACCACCATCCTGGGCCTCTCTTTCAGATGCTGCAATTTTGCAAAACATTTTAAACATATTATTGTAAAGTTGCAATGAACACAGCTGGATAGCAGAAAGATGTTTCCTATAACAATATTTGGTGGGTTTTTTTGTTCTCACACTAATATACACTTTCTGGTATTAGACCAAAATAAACATGTTTGGGAGGTCTGTTTTTCTGTGCACAAGAAAAAGCTAAGTATTTATTATTTATAAAGACATTCTTTAGGAGTTACGTTCCCCAAGAGGAATAATATTGTTCTTGGGTGAATTTTTCACTCATTCAGCAAATATTTATTGAGCTGCCACTCAACTAAAAGCAGGACTTGACAGACAAACTAGATATTGCCCCTGAAAGATGTTCACTTTCTATTTGTGTGGTAAACAGGCCAGATTCTGTTACAATACACCATGTTCTGTTCTGTAGGAACTGAGCAAAGGTGATTCTGAGAAGACTGGTGACATTTGAGCCAAGTCTTGAAAGAACAGCGAGCCTGTCAGAAACACTCTGTGGCAGAGAACAGCATTTGTAAAGGAATAAAAGTCGTGTAGTACACAAGTCATGTGAGAGAAGGTCCATGAGACAGTAACTGGAGTCAGAACATGGACTCTAAGGCCCTCAAGATGGAAAGGAGCCTGTCCTGAACACCCTCTCATGTACTATGGAGTTTAGACTATATATTAGGATCACCGGGCATGATTGAGAATTTTAGAGGAGTAAAACATGATCATCTTAAAACCTTTTTTCTCTCCTCTGTGTATGGCCATTTATAAATATAAATATAAATATAAATATATATATATATATATATATGTATGTCTGTGTGTGTATATTATTCCCAGGTAATGTGGAAAATAAACTACCAGAACATGAACACCTGAGATGATGCTACAGCATGATCATATGTTTATGCTTAATCCAGTACTCTTGAGATAGTGTGCAGAGTCTATTGACCAGAAGAAGCTGGAAGCAGGTGACTCAGGAGAAATTTATGATAATATCAGAAAGAGATAAGAAAGAGCAAAATCAATGAACATTAGCACAGATTGAGAGAATGGAAATATTTTATGAGTAACAAGACACAGCCAGATAGACAGTTCTGGGAGATTAGATGCAAAATATGATCAAAAAGGAAGAATATTCATTAATTCATATTCACCAAATACATCATACCAGTCATGTGCCAAATATCTTTCTAGGTGCAGAGAACAGGACTAAACAGAAAAATGTCTCTTCCCTCCTGGATCTGACATTTAGGTGGGGAAAATAAAACAGTGTCCAAATTTCTGACTTGGCAAACGGGATTTTTTTATCCTTCAGATAGGAAATCCATGTCTGTAATAGCAAAAAACAAATCTATTTTACCTTAAGACATATTGAATTTGAAATCTGTGTCTTCTATAAGTTTACTTGAGGGATTACACATTCTACAGGATGTGAAGATATTGCACATTCTATTTCTTTCTAGAAAGCATAGAAATGATATTTTAGAAAGAAAACATTCCAATTTGAGGGAGCTGGCAACAATGAAAGGTCACAACCAGCTGATTGGAAAGGTAACCTAACTGACAAAAATGACCTGCATGCTATACACATGAACTAGACTCAAGATTAGAGTGATTTAAGAGTGACAATTACTTCTGCCTGGTATTGCTGACCATGCAGCCTGGAATCTTCTCCCTGGTTTTATCTGACCAAGGTTCCCTTGCTCACCATAAAAGCCTCCTTGACAGGTAAACCCAGTTCTGCTTTTGCTGAGATGAAAGAAAACTGAACCTACAACTCTCTGTCAAGGGAAGATGAAAGTGACACTTTCTCCATAGGGAAACAAGGACATAAGGGAAGTTGGGCAGAAACAAGGACATAGGGAAGTTGGGCAGAGGTTTCCAACTTTTCCCTTTTTAGAAGTAGAAACTTTGTTTTTAATGAAATAAAATCTTATCCCTTTTCTGTCAGATAAAATGGAGCAGATGAGAGAAGTGCAGTCAGGGAGTGCAGCCATACTTGTAAGGCAGACCACATCTGGGCCCAGAGTAAACCATACCTTAAAGCAGGTTCCTGACCCAATCCCTTCATCTCACCAGGGAGAAAAAGAAAAAGGTCCATGGAGGCAAAAATATTTGTTCATATAAAAGCAGTCACTGATGAATTTGACTTGGAATCCAGGTCAGTGTTTTCATGTTCCACCTTTTTTCACAAGGCACCAGGATTTTCACCAGAACTGGTTAAGTCTGTCTCTTTATAGAATGCATTAAGGTACAAAGCAAATTATTTTCCTAATTTTATAATTGTTAATATAGTCATTTCCACCACCAGAGTGTCACTGCATTCCTTTAGTGATTAGAAACAAAACATTGATCTCTATACTTTTATGATAAGTTACAGAAGTGTTTGAGCATTCTTCTAAGTTCTTAACTATAATGTTTCAAATAATTACTTCTCAGACTTTTTAAGGCAAAAATGCAATGCATTGTTCTCATTGGAACCGAGATCTCTTCGATAAGCTAGGGGCAGGAGCAGAAAGTAGATGCCTCAAAGGGCAGCCCCAGTCATGGCTCCAGTTTCTCTCATCAACACTATCATTGCTTGCCATCAATATTAAATTTCCTTATAATTATGGTAGGTTGACAATCTCCCTCACCCCTCCTACCTCAACTATGGACACGATGGGAAATAAAAACACCTACATGATTTTATTGTCTGAGATAAGATTATAAAGCAATAATCATGCACTTTTAGCAGACTCCACTCAGGTGCCCCAAATAATGTCCACCTTCAAAAGTGTCACCTTGGGAGTCACTTTCCACACTGAAGCAGCAACTGACTCTTCATTTCCCGTCAGCTTCAGTGTAAAAGCTACACAAGAATATCAAGTTGTATTGCCTGCCAGGAACAGCTAGCCTTTGTCTAAATGTAGTTTTGCTAATGTTGATTGCTATGCTTATTTCACTTTAGGCTATTTTGAAAACTCAAATCATTCCTCAAAGATGAAGATCAGCTCTGCTGTTCCATAACCAGCAAGAGACCGAGTGTGCCCCAGGCTCCACAAAGGACTCAAAAAAAGAGTTTGAAAAGTGTTCTTAACAGCGAGTGTTTTGGTTCACCAGGTATTGACTTTAAAAGACTTCACACAGAGTTAATAACAGTCCTCGCACTGCTTTTATTTTTAATGAGCTCTATTATATCAAAACTTCATATATGTATACATATAATTTAAACTATGGACCATAAAGGCAGTATGGAAATTCTATTATGCTGATAATGGGTGGTGAAACAAAAGTCTGTATACATATATTACTATAATTTAAATAAATAGACACTTACACACATATATACATTCACCCAGAAATTTTCAAACTGATCATTTTCTAGCCGAGAAAATTAAGTCCCAGAAAGTTGAGAGTGACATACCCAATGGCTCAAATTTTGGACTGAACAAAAGAACCTCGGCCAGAACATGGGGCAGCTCACCTCCCATGAACTCTGTCCTTTATTGCTATTTATCACGTTTTCCAGTTGGTCACACAATGCTAGAAACAAATGAATAAGTCATTTTCCTTACCTTTGCATTAATTTCTCATTCTAAAAATATGAAGCTTAGATGAGATGATCTCTGGGATCCCTCCAAATTAAAATGCTGCCATCTGGAAATTTTAGAAGACAGGGCAGAACCAGATAATGAATGAAAAATTTGGAATGTCATCAGAAGATGAGGAAATGTGATTATAGTTTTAAAATGACATCAAACCACAACTCCTTTCTTAAATGACATCAACGTATGTGGATTAAAGTTCTGTTCTTAAACTAATGAGAGAAAACAGGTGATAAAATGCCTCTTCATAAATGAAAAATTCACAAGAGGCAACATGTATTGATTATTTACTATGTGCTAAGGATTTTGCTAGGTTATCTTATTTATCTCTAAAAGACCAAGGAGTCCCTTATATTATTATCCCCAATTTTACCCATGAACTATGTGAGAGGCCAAGTAACTTGCCCGAGTCTATATGGCTGGTTAGTAAACAGCAGAGGTCATATTTCAGAACAGTTAAATCTGGTTCTTCTCTTATTGGAAGATAGGTTAAAACAAGAGAGTTAAAAAAAAAAAAATGAGTAAGAATCACAGAGCTAATGTTCAAGCAAATAAATCCTTCATTTTTGAATTGTCCCATCTGACCTTTGAAACACATAGCACTCCTCATTCAGCCATTCCTTTTTTTTCCTCCAAACTTTCAATTGTTTGAGAAGATGAAATGGATGTGTAATTGGTCCCATAAAGACCTCTCAAACTGTTGACTTGAAACACACAAACTCATATCTGTTGGCCCTGACACACTTGGAAGCCAGAACTCAACTTCACATAGAATCTGGACATATTGCTCTAGAAATCCAGTCCCTGCCCATTCTTATATGCATCATGGTGCTGTTTCTGGAATGCCCCCACTTCTAGAGAGCCCCTCCATGGAAAGATAAGAGATTTTCTTAGAGGCCACTGCTGGTTATACAACTGCTCCCTGGTGACCTGGGTAAGGTGATTTCAGAGGATGGCATCTGAGATCTTGGATGTTCAGATAGTACTAGAGAAACCCTAACTTAAGGACAGGACTGATGCCACATTCAGGATTGATTCAACTAAAAAATGACGTGATGACCGTAATAATAATGGCAACAATTCCATTTATATGGTGCTTTCAATTACGAATCCACTTTCATGGACAGCATTTAATTCAACATAGTTTTTGATTGAGCAGAAATTATTGTCTTTTCATACATAATGTTCAACAATAAGGTGTAATTTATTTAAGCTCCATGGACTAAAGATTTTTGACTACAATTTCCTTTTTTGTTGTTGTTGTTCCTTGGCCCCATTTGGAAATATTTTTTTATATACAATAGGTACCATCTGGTAATACTCCCTTATCGGAATACAAAATCACAACAAATCTTAGGAAATAATGAAATCCCATCATTTATAGCGTAGTGTGAATATAGTCTCTTTGGGTTCTTGCCTTTCAGATCTGAACCATCATTGCAGGTGCTAGGAGTTGGCAAGGTAGAATATGCTGGAAAAAGGTTTAAACACGTACCATGGAGTATTCATCTCCTATTTAATTGCATTTCAAATCTTCTGCGAATCTTTTTTTTTTGACATATGGGTTTTCCTAGGGATAAGTTTTGTTGTCTATTTGGATAGTTTTCTCAAGTTACTTGCAAAAATTCTACTCTTCACAGTACAAACTTAGATATGCCAGTTGTGCCTTTAGTTGCACTCTTCAGAAATGCCAGCATCCAAAAATTGTGTATATTAGGCCTTCCCTTTGCTAATTATTTCTCTCATTCTATTATGTATTATGTGACAGGCCCTCTGTTAATTGTTGGTGATAGAAAATAAACCTGAAAATATCCTTGATGACGAGTATTCAGGGGAAAGGGAATCTCTCCTAGAAGAGAGCCAATATTTACTGATTACCCTGACTGTAATCAGGCTTTTGTGCTGGATGCTTCATACATGTTACTTCGCTGAACCCTCACACACCTCTATCATATATGCTTTCCTGTCCTGAGTTAGCAGACGTTAAATAATTTCTTCATAGTAATACAGACAGAATTTGCTGTAATCGTGATGTGGTGGTAAACCTAGCACCTGCAAAACTGAGTTCAGGCTATTGAAGTGATTAGAATCACAAGGAACAAATGCCAGAGCTGCCATTTACTACATCCGTTATTGTGGATGAGACAATTACCTCTATAAGCCTCCATTTCTTTGTCTATAATATGAGGAGAGCATTTGAAAATGATAGTCTCTCATGGCCAGGCGCGGTGGCTCAAGCCTGTAATCCCAGCACTTTGGGAAGCCAAGGCGAGAGGGTTGCCTAAGCCCAGGGGTTGGAGACCAGTCTGGGCAACATGGCAAGACCTCATCTTTACCATAAATAAAAAAATCAGCCGGGCATGGTCGTGCACATTTGTAGTTCCAGCTATTTGGAAGGCTGACACAGAAGCATCTCCTGAGCCCAGCAGGTTGAGGCTGTGGTGCTGTGAGCCTGGGGGACAGAGTGAAACTCCAACTCAAAAAAAAAAAAAAAAAAAGAAAGAAAATGATAGTCTATCCTTCATAGATTTGGTGTGAGCATTAATACAGGGAGTATACACTATACCTGGCATATGGAAAGTACTTGGTCAATTCCTGGTAACTATCAAGTAGCAAGACAACACCTGCTCATCTAATTTCCTGCGAATACCTGGCACCTTGCAGTCTCATATCCTTCAGTTTCTATTTTGCTGTGTTGTTATGTTTTGGTTTTTTGACCATAATTTAAAAATACACATGCCCATTTTCAGCACAGCCACTGAGTGCTATATTGATCATGAAAACGTTTGTTTCACAGCTATTAATTTGGCCTGTCCCCATTTCTATACAGGGGGAGAAGAGAACAAGTCAAGAGATCACTTCATTGCGCTGCATGGGAGCAATTAGAGGATGTAGTACAATCTCATTTATTTAAAGAAAATTATTTAAGGCAAAACTATAGGCATCTGGTGGAAATAAAAGGAAAGAATTGCATCAAACAATTGAGGGCTCACTTTAAGTTCATGTCCCGAATGATGCTAGAGGACTTCACTTTCCCTTTCTTATTAGGCTTCTCACAGAGTAACATTTGATCAATAGCCAAGGGAGGAGCTGGAAAGAAATGTCACTCACTTGGCTCATCCTTAGAGGGCGTAACACAAAAATTTCCCCAAGTTTGGCTACATTGAGTAGCTAATTTCTAATGCTGATGCTTGTCAAAGATTTGACATTCTCTGAAATAAATTCCTTCTATCTAGATAATAGAATCTCCAAGTATTCCTGGGGGAAGGGATGGGAAGGGAGAAGGAGGAAGGATAGAATGTGGAGGAGGGGTGAGAGAAAGAGAGACTGATTTTATTTATTGCTATTCAAAGAAGAAATACCTGTCCCTCTAGTTTTTGTATCCTGCCTCTGCTGCAAAAATGTAGAAGCCCTTCCTGCATGGAGTTCTTACAGTATTTGCAATGAAAAAATTGATTGAAAGAAATTACTGGCACATTCCATCCAGCTACCCTTATGGCCCTTTCATATACAATAGCCTAAAGTGGTTGATGTGTATATTTTGGAAAATTCGATATTATTCTTTTGTGCTCACTTGTCTCAATGTTATTCATTTTCTTTCAATTTTGTTTGAATGAAAGTTGAAATCTCCAGACTACTGTGATAGTTGTATAAAAATAGTTTTATGTTGTAGAGAATTATTCTATCCCCGTGGCATAATAGCACACTAACATTTTAGGGGTATTTATTATTTGCAGGATAATAGACAAAAACCCAGAAATGAACAGCATTCAACCTGAGTCGGTTTGATAAAAAAAAAATCTATAATTCACCCCTTTGACATACTCAGAAAACACAGCACAAATCACATCACCTTTTTGGTGCCTGCTCTAACCTTCCACTTGCAAAATAGAAAGTGCAAGAATGAAGGAGATGAATGATATTGCAGCAATGCCACACTTACAACCGGAGGTCACCCTTATATGAAAAGATTACTCTGACAGCAGTGAGAAGGATGGATTGAAGAGACTGAGACTTCTGAACAAGCCAGTTAAGGGACAGTGGCAATCATCCAGGGGACATAATAAAGGACAGAAGAGGAAGTTACACAAAAAGTAGGAAAGGGGGTGAGATTGCTGAAATAATTTGGAGACAGTGGCCACATATTGTTTAAGTGGATTGAGAGACAAAGAGAGGTTGAGACTAGTGTTATGATTAAAATAATGATCATAATAGTAAGCTGATAAACAGTAAAGAAAAGATAGTATTGGGAAAAATAGTTGGGATTAAAAGGTGCTGAGTTTATATGTTGACTTATGACCCTCTCCAATTTACATGTTCAAACCTCCACCTTGAATTCTGACACTGATTCAAGAGTTCATGTTCCTGCTCTTCATAATTGCTTCTTGCTCACTCTTTTGTTTTGGGGTCAATTATTTTGCTTCTCTTCTCTTACTGACCTACCTTGATCTTGACCTAGAATACAGATGATTTCCCTGGAATTCAGACTATTGTCAAACTTCTTTCCTGCAGTTAGACACCTTGGATGTTGAATTCTCCCAGATGCTCAAACTTGGACCCTACAGGGCAACAGAGACTGTTAGCCAATCAGTGAAGAACTTCTTCAAGGACTTCAGTCATCATCTTCTTCTTCAACACAGTTTGTGAAATGAAGCATAACCATCTTTAATGTAACTAGGAAACTTTGAAATACTACAAGACCTTGAAACACTGCAAATGCCAAATTAAAAGTTTTTGAAAGTTTCACTCTTGGCAGTTTATAAGTATAAATAAGTTTGTTAAAGCCTTTTACCAATTTTTTTCCCTAGTTCTGAAGTCTTATAACAATTTGTGCAAAACCCCTTTCACAGGCAAAATTAGGAAGAAGAATGGGGGATGGTGGTTTGGGCTCTCCTTCACTCCCATAAGCAACCTAGGCAACATAGGAAGGTGCTGGTAAAACCTCTGGTAAATAATGTTTCTAAGGTCCAGAGCTGGCACAGAAGTTTCTCTACTTTGACCGTGATGGGATCTTGGAAATTACTGTTGGAGAATCCCAGAAGGTGGACAATAGTGGTGAATATTGGCAAGCACCTGTCCTACAGGAAACTATTGATCCTAGGAAAAAAAGAGTGGTATCAGTCCATATGAATAAATACCTAATTTCTGTAGCTCTCAAACAGCTGAGGGAGAGATGAATCAGTTGTGAGAGTTGTCTATAACTGAGGCTGGAACATCTGGACGAGAAGGAAAACAGAGACTTCCCCTGCCTCCTAAGTAGAGAACTGGCACCACCATTCTTTTGCTACCCTAGCTAGAAGGGACTTCAGCACTTCCTACCACTCGTGTCACAGCTGTAACTCAAGGTAGCATAGAGCTCAGCCTGAGTCCCAAAATGCAGAAAAGAGAAAGTTCCATTCCTTCAGAGTACAGACACTTCAACTAAAAATCAAGAGGAAGAAATATTGTTATGAACATGGCTGCATATGTCCAGAATCGTCCCTCTTATTCTTCTGATGATCCTAAAGAAGCAATAAGAACTTTAAAAAAATGGTATCTATGAAATCTGTTTTCAGCGACATTAGGTGACAGTTCCAATCTGCATATTTTAAAATATCAGTAAGGGCTTGCATAAGTAGCTGAGATCTAGGAGAAGCCACATGAGAGGAAGAGAAGAAAGGACACATGGAAAGTGTCAAGAGAGCCCAGAAACAGAAAAATCTCAGAAAGCCCTAACAAAAGTACCCTTCTTGAAGGTGAGCGGCTCACTTGAAGTTTAGAAACTATACTTCTTGTTTGGAATAAAATAAGGGAACTTGAGAAAGTAGCCCCCTTTGACTAAGCTGAATTTAAGATATTATAAGGAAAAAACTCTAAAAATAGAAATGGAATTTATCCACTGAAGTATATCACTCATGAGAGAAAAGTACTGTAATAAAGCAGAAGAAAACTATCCAAATATTTAGCTAAGAATGACAAATAATTTAGTTAAGTAATCATATTTATAAAGAAAAAAATCCCACAAAGTATGCATGCAAAAATTATGAAAAATAATGAAACCATATAAAGAGGTACAATATAAATATGAGTAGGCAAAATTCAGATAATAAATAGATTTTTTAAAAAGAAAGAAAAAGATTAAAATGTAAGGAAAAATTAGACTATATGTGGTGCAAAATATTAAAAAGTCAATATAGCTAGAAGTAAAAAATCAAATATTAAAGGAAATAGAAATGAAGAAAATGGTTTTAAATGCTATTCAGGGAAATTGAAAAATGTAGAATATTAGCTAAGGGGATTTAATACATGTAATTCAAGTTCCTAAGGAAAAAAAACCTAAACAGATTTTAAATATATTAACTATGACACATATTTTAATAAAATGCATAAAAACAAAGATGACTCAAGATTGAAAATGTTTCAATAAGTGTCTGAGAAAATTGATTAAAATAATCAACACTGTGAAACATTCTGCTAAAAGTATTGGTTGTGGCCCGGCTTGGTGGCTCAGCCTGTAATCCCTCGCTTTGGGAGGCTGAGGTGAGTGGATTGCCTGAGCCCGTGGGTTCGAGACCCGCCTGGGCAACTTGGCGAGACCTATCTCTACAATAAATCAAAAAATTAGCTGGGTGTGGTAGCGCGCGCCTGCAGTTCCAGCTACTTGGAAGGCTGAGGCGGAAGGATCGCCGGAGCCCAGCAGGCCGAGGCTGTGGTGGCCGGGAGCGGCCACTGCACTCCAGTCTGGGCAACAGAGTGAGACTCCAACTCAAAAAAAAAAAAAAAAGTATTGGTTGTTTTTGTTTCATTGTCCACAATACAGTGTTCTTAATTTTTGAAAGGGAAAATATCAAACTGGTCTTAGATTTCTTCACATCATTCAGCAACCTAGGATATACTCAGTGGAAAAAAAAAGTATGAGTCAATGATTTTCATATCCATGTCCATATCCATTTTGTATCTGTATCCATTTTATAACCTCTGTCCCCTAATCATAAAAGTACCCATTAATGTTTGAATAGGACGAAATGGATTTATCATTGCCTTCCTCAATAGTAAGGAACTTTAATTCATTTCTCTCAGATAATGATGACCAAATGAACAAAAATAATTTAAAATGTAGAAAAGTCTAAATAACATAATATGATAGATCATGTTAACATATATGTATGCATATCTATATGACTATAATTATGTATACATGTGTGTGTATAAAAAAATTGTCCTATAATAAGAAGTAAAATTTATTATGTGCCCATTCAACATTCACAAAAATTGACAATATAATAGCACACACTTATATAAAATATGTAGAGTATTCTTTAATTTAAAAATGTTAAAACAAAAATATTAATGATTCAATGAGAACACAACGATCTCTTACAACTAGAAATGAAAAAAGTAAACTTGTAACTTTATGTCTGAGAAAATTGCACATTTATTTCGTTACTTTTTTTTTTTTTTGAGTTGGAATCTCACTCTGTCACCTAGGCTGGAGTGCACCTAGGATGGCACACTCATGGCCATCGCAGCCTCAACCTGCTGTGCTCAGGCAATCCTTCCACCACCACCTTCCAAGTAGCTGGAACTACAGATGCATGCCACCACACCCAGCTAACTTTTTGATTTTTCTTGTAGAGATGAGGTCTCGCCAAGTTGCCCAGGCTGGTCTCGAACCCATGGGCTCAGGAAATCCTCTCACCTCGGCCTCCCAAAGTGCTAGGATTATAGGCATGAGCCACCATGCCCGGCCTATTTACTTATTTTTTAAAAATTAAAATGTATTTAACTTGTTCATAAAATGTAGACTCTTTCAGTTAGTAAAATACTGGTAATACAACTAAAAGACAAATGAAAATCTTCATGTTCTATATGTTCTCTCTTTTTTTTACTTTTATTTTTATTTTAAAGATGTGGGGTACAAGTCAGTATTAGGTATACACGTAGTCATCATACAGGTAAAATTTGTGCCTCCTTTTGGTCTACTCTTTGCCTTGTTTGAGAGCAGCTACCATTATTGATGTTATGCCCCTTCCCTCCCCCTACTCCTGGCAGTTTCTGGCTGTCAATTCCTTTTATAGTGAAAATTGCAAATTTAAATCACAAGGTTTAAAAGTACAATATGGACTACCAGAAGCTTCACACAGTTAAAACTCAAGGAAGAGAATAGTACTCTAGGAAAATATAATTTACCAAAACTAACTAAAGCAAGATTTAACATCTAACTAGAAAAAGTAGTTGCAGTTGTCAAAAAACAACTCTCTCTCCCACCAAAAAACAAGTGAGAATGTTTCCATGGGAGAATTCTACCAGACTTTTAAAGTAGATTATTCTAATAGTATTCAAGTTGTGTTAGAATATAAAAGAAAACTTTTCAAATTGCTTTTGTATTAATGGTTGTTTCAGAACCCAATCAAGATAGCATAAGAAAAAAAATCTGCACATTGATATTACTTAAAAATTGTAATGCAAAAATCCCACATAAAATTGAATGCAGCAGCATGAAAAAAGGACAATACAACATGATCAAGTGGTATTAATACAAAGAAACTAAGCATGGTTCAATAAAAGAAGATCTATTTATACAAACAGTCATATTAATAAGTTCAAAGAGGAAAATTATATAATCATTTCAATGATGCTTAAAAATACATTTGGCATAATTCAACAATAATTATTTATCTAAGCATAAATAAAACAGTAATGAATAAATGCTAACTTTTCCTAGAGAAATAATATCTCAGACTAGAATAGTATCACACTTAAGGTGAAACATTACAAGCATTTCCACTAATGTGAGAATAGAAAAATGATGTACCCTGTCACCAGTATTCTTTAAAATTATATTTTAGTCTTTAGTCAGTTAAAAAAATAAATTATTGGATATATAAAAAGTGAATAGGAACAAGAACAATTTTCACTATTAGCAGAAGTTAAAATTGTGTAAGTGGAGAACCTAAGAGAATGGACTGAAAAAGTACTGCATAAAATTAATATACTGAATTCAGTAGCTTGCGTATAAGAAAATAATAACTGCTATGAGATACATTAGTAAAATATTCTCCTCGTATCAAAACAAAAAGATGAAATATTTTAAAATCAATAAAACATATACAAGAACTATAATAGAAAAAATTTAAAACACTATTAATTGAAAATAAAGGAGTTTGAGTAAATGGAAAAATCACAATATGTTCTTGCAAAGGAAACCTCACCATCACTAAAATGTTACTTTTCCATAAGTTAACATATATATTATCATTATCTTCATAAATTTCTCGACAGGTGTTTCTTTTTGAACAAGATAAATGTATTCTCAAGTCCATATGGAAATTATATAAAATAAATATAAGCCAGTGAAGCTCTTAAAAAAGTGCAATAAGACAGAATTGGTCCTGCCAGGTATTTTTTTATTTTATTTTATTTTAAATATGCAGGGTACAATTCAGGGTTACCCATCAGATAATGAAATGCATTATAAACTTGCTTTAATAAACTGAT
This sequence comes from Tarsius wallacei, assembly GCA_963574415.1. NCBI lineage: Eukaryota > Metazoa > Chordata > Mammalia > Primates > Tarsiidae > Tarsius > Tarsius wallacei. The sequence goes on along the minus strand of CAUYQG010204788.1, from coordinate 25,396 downwards.
AAAATAATTAAAACATAAACCAGGATATCAGAAGATAAATTTCAAGTACATCTGTTAGAATCAGAATGTTAAAATGGCCTCCAAGATTTCCTGTGTAACCTCCTCCCTTTGTGTGTAGGTAGAACCTCTTATATGATGGAAGGTTACTCCCTGATTTGGAGGGATTATATGGCAAAGTTTATGGGATTTTCAGAATGTAATTAAGGTTACCAATAAGTTCATTTTAAGATAATCAAAAGAAAGAATTTCAAGGTCCCCAAAGAACTCAGAGTGACTCCAGCCTAAGAGCTAGCAAGAAAGCTAAGACTTTATTCCTGTAGCTCCAAGAAATTGAATTTTGCCAACATGAGCTAAGAACAGCATAACCTAGCCTATCCTAACCAATACCATGTCTCAAAGTCCACAAAGTCCAGAGTCTAGAAGAAAAAGATGGAAGAAAAGCAGGAGAAGGAGAAGGAAGGAAGGAAGGAAGGAGGAAAGGAGGGAAGGAAGGTAGGAAGGGAAGGGAAAGGAGAGAGAGAGAGAGAGAACCCTGAAGAAATAGCATAAGATTATCAGAGATTACTATGCACACCCCAATGGAAACAAACTTGAAAACCTAAATGAAATGGAGGACTTTGTGACATTATTCAAGAAAAAATTGGGAACCTAAATAGACCAATAACAACCCAGGAAATTAATTCTGTCATAAGAAAACTACCTACACAAAAAAACCCTGGACCAGATGACTTTCCAGCAGAATTCTACAAAACATACAAGGAGGAGCTGATACCAATGATATTGAAAGTATTCCAGGCAATTGAGAAAGGTGGAATTCTCTCCAAATCATTTTATGAAGGTAATATCATATTGATACCCAAACCAGGTAAAGATCCAACAAAGAAAGAGAATTATCGGCCAATATCCCTAACAAACATAGATGCAAAAATTCTCAACAAGATTCTAGCAAATTGGATCCAACAACACATCTCAAAAATCATCTACCATAACCAAGTATGCTTCATCCCTAAAATGCAGGGCTGGCTCAGCATCCAGAAAACCACAAAGGTAATGAATCATATCAACAGATGTAAAAACAAGAATTACATGATTACATCATTAAATGCAGAAAAAACTTTCGATAGAATCCAGCATCCTTTCTTGATTAAAAACTTTGAACACCTAGACATAGACGGAACATACCTCAAAATAATAAGAGCCATCTGCAATAAACCCACAGCCAACATATTGCTAAATGAACAGAAATTGGAAGCATTTCTCCTAAGAACCAGAACAAGACAAGGCTGCCCACTCGCACCCCTCCTGCTCGACACAGTGTTGAAAGTCCTAGCTAAAGCAATCAAAGAAGAGAAGGAAAACAAGGGAATCCACATAGGAAAAGAGGTAGTTAAGTTATCCCTCTTTGGGGATGTCATGATCCTATACCTTGAAAACCCAAGAGAACCTGTCAAAAACCTCCTTGCACTGATAAAGACTCTGGTAAAGTCTCAGGGTACAATATAAATGTGAAAAAAGACAGTCACGTTCTTATACACCAACAGCAAACAGAGAACAAAAAAAAAAAAAAAAAAGCACGATCCCATTCACAATAGCCACAAAAAAAAAAACAAAAAAAAAACAAAAGCAAAGAAGAAAAAAAGAAAAGGAATACCTTGGCATCTTCCACAGAAGTGAAAAACCTTTACAATGAAAATTTAAAAACACTGCTCAAATAAACCAAAGAAGACACAAACAAATGAAAAAATATTCCTTGCTCATGGATTGGAAGAATTAACATTGTTAAGAGGTCCATCCTACCAAAGGCAATCTACAGATTTAACACAATGCCCATTAAATTACCAACATATTTCTTCTCAAACTTGGAAACAGCAATACAGGAATTCATATGGAAACATAAACGACCACAAATAGCCAAAATAATCCTTAGGAAAAGAAACAAAGTGGGAAGTATCACACTTCCAGACTTTAAACTTTACTACAAGGCTACAATAATCAAAACAACCTGGTATTGATACAAGCATAGGCATATAGACCAATGGAATAGGAGAGAGATTCTGGAAACAAAACCTCAATTTCTCAACCAACTCATTTTTGAGAAAGCCTCTACCAACAACCACTAGGAGAGGAGAACCTATTCAGTAAATGGTGCTGGGAAAACTGGCTGACCACATGCAAAAGAATGAATCAGGACCCCTACCTATCACCATACACAAAAATCAACTCCAAATAGATCAATTACCTAAATGTAAAACTTCAAACTATAAGAATCCTAGAAGAAAACATAGGAAATACCCTTAAGGAAATTAGAATTGGCAACCAATTCCTGATCAACTCTCCAAAAGTGAATGCCATAAAAGATAAGATAGACAAGTGGGACCTCATCAAACTGAAAAACTTCTGTAAAACAAAAGCCACCATCAAGAGTGCAGGGAGATAGCGTGAATAATAGGAAAAAATATAATTGCTATCTGTATATCTGACAAAGGCCTGACATTCAGGATCTACAACGAACTCAAATGTGCCAAAAGGAAAAAAAACTAAAGGTTTTTAAAAAAAGGTTTGAATAAACACTTCTCAGAAGAAGACTTATGAGCTTCCAACATATACAAGAAAAAATGCTCAGCCTCACTAATCATCAAAGAAATGCAAATTAAAACCACACTGAGATACCACCTAACTCCAGTCAGGATGGCCATCATCAATAACTCAAAAAACAACAGATACTGCAGAGAATGCGGGAAAAGGGAACACTTCTACACTGCTGGTGGGAGTGTAAACCAGTACAACCACTGTGGAAAACAGTGTGGCGGTTTCTAAAATATCTAAAAATTGACCTTCCATACTATCCAGCAATCTCCCTACTGGGAATATACCTGGAGGAACTCATATCACTCTACAAAAAAGATACCTGCACATTCATGGTTATTGCAGCATTATGCACAATAGCAAAAACATGGAACCAACCAGGCTGCCCATCAAAAGTGGCCTGGATAAAGAAATGTAGTACAATGGAATACTATGTAGCCATAAAGAAAAACGAAATTATGAACTTCGCAGCAACTAAGTCTATATTACTCAGCGATTTATCACAGAAACAAAGATCTGAGTACTACATTTACTCAGTCATAAGCGGACCCTGAATATTTATCGTAATACTATAAGAAAGAGATTGGCAGTAGTGGGACACTGTGGTGGGGGGGGCGCATAACATCAATAAGGATACTTAAACTTTACCTGTATGATGACCAATTATGTTCCTAACCCTGAATTAAAAATTTAAAAATTTTAAAAAATAAAAGGAAGGAAGGAAGGAAGGGAGGGAGCGAGGGAGGGAAGGTAATTTCAGTTACAAAAATATTTTTAAATGCTCTGTGGAAAAAGTATCCTGTAAGAAAGTCAAAATATATATTGTTAAATGAAAAAATAATAATTTTTATTTATAAAATGTTCTGCAAATAGCTTATTTTCCTAATAGGTATAGTGTTCCTAGAAAATAAAGAAAAAGATAATGGTCAGAGAAAAGATATGGGATAAGAAATAAATAGACAGCAAGTATAAAAGAGCAATTTCAAGTGGCTCTTAGACATATGAAAAGAGCTCAAATATAATCAAACTAAGGAAAGTAAGTTTGAACTGCATAGTGATTCATTTTTTCACCTATTAGATTGTCTAAAAAATTCCAAAATTGTTGCAGGGAGGCAGTTATTTCTATGTATTTCTATTAGAAATGTTGATTGAGGAAAACTTTGGGGAACAATTTGGTACTCTCCAACAAAATAAACGAACACATATTCTGATACCACAATTCTACTTCTGAAAATGTATCCTACACATATTTGCCTACACAAGAAATGATAGTGCTATGCAATGTTATACTGCTTGTAATAGAAAAAGTTAATCTAAATATTTACAAAGAAGAAACTGAGTACATTTATACTACTTTTCTAATGAACAGTATTTAAGTGTATTTTCTAATTTTGCTATTCCAGAGTACAACTTTTAAAAATTGTATCAGTCATTAGCTTGAGCCAATGACAGTACTCAAGGAATGACATAAAAGCACTTCTCCAAATCATAATAGAATCCTCAGGCAAACTGGAGAGGATAAGAGGAAATAGTGTGTGTGTACTTCCGTGTGTGTGTGTGTGTGTGTGTGTGTGTGTGTTTACATAAATCAGAAATATGTAAGTGAGTAAGCCTAGGCTTTCTAGAAAATGTGAGATTTTAAAAACTAAATAGATGTAATAACATGACAATATAAAATATTCTAGACTATAAGAGTAATGAATTATCTTAATAAAACCTAGGTTTTAGAGAAGAAACATGAAACATGGTCTAAATTTTATCTTATTTAAGTGGGAGAAAGGGCTTTGACTTATCTTTGTGGAGAAAATAGAGTACATCATATTCCCATCTAGTGGTAGAAAATATATGTTTGATTATTAATGCTAGAAAAGTGCAATAAAATATTGAGGTTCCAAACTATTTAGCAACCTCAGATAAAATTGCGGTTGAACTTGGAGGCCACATGTTTCATTGAACAGCTAATGAATAATCTTAAAAAATAGAAAGACTGTTGACACAGGTGCTTTAAGAATACATTGCATTAAACCAACCATTACAACCCATTACTGAAGTAATGGCAAAAGCTGAAGACTATTTACAAGTCAGATATCTTAAGGACATTAAGTCTATATACATTTGGCACATTGGGGCAAAGGTTCTTTCTTGTCAGCGTTAATCTTATTTGAAATCTTGTCATCATGAAATTGAGTCCTGGCTAGTTTGTTTGCAAGAAGCTCTCCTGGGATATCCTGCATCAACTTAAGTGATTTATTGTAAAATAACCCCTCATTTAAGAGTCTGATGTTATTTTAATTGGCTTGTAGTGTGAAATTGTATTGCTCTTTTATGCTTGTATTAGAAAATGAAACTTCATTATCAATCTTTAATACCCAACCTACTGACAATTACCTTAACAAACTTACAAAATGTATACAAGTAGTATAAAAGTATTTACGTAGTATAAAATGTTCATACATAGTATACTAGAGTTGTCTAGCAGATTTTCTGTGACAACTTAAATATTCTCTAAGTCTGCACTATACAATATGATAGCCATCAGACACATATGACTACTGATAAATTGTGACTAGAAATAAAGTATTTAACTTTAATTAAATAAATATAAAATATGTAAATAGCCATATATAACAGTGGATATTGTTTAGATTTCCTTGCAATAACTTTCTTATATAAATGATACTGGTAAAATAAATAATGGTTACATCAAAATTTCATTTAAAGTACAATAGAGACTTTTTTTTTATTATTACAGGAGGTAACCTTTATTGAAATCAAAAATAGAATTTCTGAACAATCAAGTAAAAAAAAGTAAATAACTTGACCAAACTGGAGAAAAAATAAGGAAAGGGCAAGTAAAAGAAAACCAAAAATTAGAAGTAAAACAAAAATAAATATAAATTAAGATGGAAATAATAAAATTACATATATTGTCACCCTCGATGTAAATGGAGTCAACTTCCCGTTAAAAAGTAGTCTACTAGGATGGACAAATAGACCAAGCCATTTGTTATTTACAAAACAAAACACAAAACAAAGATATCATCAATAGCTGAAAATAAAGAACTGGACAACAAAAAAGCAGGTCAAGCCATAAACAAAAGTTAGTAATACTATTAGTATAATTAGCAATATTAAGGCCAGACATGGTGGAATTCTAGATTAAAAGTACCAATCAGAATAAAGTGCTCCATTATTAAAAATAGAGGCAACTATTTACGCACACATATACATATACAAATCACAAATAAACATAGAAACCAAATGTAGAAATTAAAAATGAAAATTAATGAAAAATGTGATAAAAATAAAATTGTGGCTGGGCTCAGTGGTTCAGCCTGTAATCCCAGCACTTTGGGAGGCCGAGGCAAGTGGATTGCCTGAGCCCACAGGGTCAAGACCAGCCCAAGCAACTTGCCAAGACCTCATCTCTATAATAAATAAAACAATGAGCTGGGTGTGGGAGCTCACGCCTGAAGTTCTGGCTACTTGGAAGGTTGAGGCAGAAGGATTGCCAGAACCCAGCAGGTCGATGCTGGGTGGCTGTGAGTGTGCTACTGCACTCCAACCTGGACAACGGAGTAAGACTCCACCTCAAAAAAATGAAAAATAAAGTAAAATAGTAGTGAGATATTTTAATTTGCATTTTTCAGAATTAAAAAAAACTAACTACACTAGGATGTAAATAAATTCACTAGTTGCAAATGGACACTATAGCAGCAATTTCATTTCAAACTCCACAATATAATTGTGAGAGTAGGACTCTGTCTCATTCCTTGCTGTTTCTTCCATGCCTGCAATAATGTTTGGCACAAGACATTCAATATTTGTTCAAAGCATAAATGACTGGAAATGTAGAAAGCATTACTTCTACAAATAGATACATAAATATTTTAATGCATTGAAAAATATTAACTACTTTAAAATTAAGAAAGCACTAATGCATAATTGTTGGGTGAAATTGGAAATCAAAATTGAAATTACAGTGCCAGGGCTAGATTGGTAGAGAAGTATGTCAGAAAATTGTTCTGCAATCTTTTTCAGAATTGTTAGCTTGATTGACATATCAAAACTTTGATTTCAACAGATATCACATACCACTGTTAAAACACAATACAAATATTACATACTGATGAAATGAGATATTCAAATTACTTGCTGCAAGAGGTATGTTATGCACATTTTACCTCCTCCTTTTCTGACGACAGGAAAATTATAAGAGGTGTTTTCTTTCCGTTTTTCACCTTCTTTCCTTCTCCTTCTCCTTCTCCTTCTCCTTCTTCTCCTTGTCCTTTTAACTTAGAGACTGGATCTTGCTATGTTGCCCACACTGTATTCACTCCTGGGCTTAAGCAATCCTCTCACTTCATCCTCTCTAGTAGCTGGGACTATAAGACTACAGGTGCCTGCATGCACTGTACCCGGCTCTATGATATCTTAAATTCAGTGTCTCTGCCTCCCTTTCAGTGGGGATGATATGAAATCCAAGCATTTCATAATCTACTAACTGAGAAAATAAGATAATTCATAAGGGTATTGTTAGTTTGTGATTCTCTATAGACTGGCAGTCTCCTGTAACATTTGCCACCCCTCCTATTTCAATTCATGTTTGTGGTGGTGCCAAACAAGGCAAAACAAAGTTGTTATTTGTAACTGCTCAATCGGTGTCTCGCCTCCTTTTCTTCTTTATGCCTAGAACCAGTTAACTGATTCATTCTTGACAGTGCAAAGAAAATGAGGGATGAGCATTATGACAAGAGTATGATCAAAGTACCTAACTTTTCTGTACTCCATTTATGATAAAATATTAAAACTGTCTTAATAATTTACATCGTGATTGTTCAAATTTTGAATATAGGCATTTTCAATCACACAAATACATTTCTTACATCATCATATATTAATCACTTAGTTTCAACAATTATTAATCTGACTATTTTTTTTAACACATTCTCATACATTTTAAATTTATTTGCTATAATAATTTTAAGGCAAATCTAGGATAGTATGCCATTTCACCCACAAATACTTCAGCAGGCATTTCAAATAAAAAATTCTTTATTAACATAAAACCTAAATAGTAACTTACATGTTTATACGCCTTTATTTTTATGTGTACTTGGGTTTCTGTGTATGTTTGCATGTTTGTGTGTGTGTGTGTGTGTGTGTGTGTGTGTGTGTACATGGTGTTCTTCCTGAGTCCCTGACTAAATATCTAATTGATCTTAGAGTTTAGGCCAAGCTAGTGATTAACTAAAACAGTCATTTCAGATAAAAATGCATCTAAATATACGTCAAAGACTTTTTTTTTTTCTTCTATTTTCGTGGAATTGCAGTATTTCCTTGGATGGTATCTCTCTTTGGGTGCCTTCTGGTTGGAGTTTTGGATACATTTTGCCTACTCATGAGTCAGCAGACTTTTTCTAGAAATGGCCAGATAGTAAATATTTGAACTCTTACAGCCCACAAGGTCTTTGTTAACACACTCAACTCTGATATTGCAACTTCAATGCAGCCACTAATAATACACGAATGAAAGAGCATGACTGTATTTCAATAAAACATTATTCAGGGGGGAAAAAAGGAAGAAGACTGAATTTGCAGTCCTTTTCCACTAGGCCATCTTAAAATAAGCTGGTCTCCTTGCTACAGTCCATGGGTTTTGTGCTCAGAGATGGTGTTTACCGCCCTGCCTGGGGCCCGACTTCTACATCAAATCCTGGCTTGCCATGCATTAGCTGCGTGATGCTGCAAAAGCTACTTCACCTTTCTGTACTCAATTTTGGCATCTGTAAGATGAAAATTATATAAGTCCTTGCCTCATAGGGTATGAATGGAGAGTAAGTTTACGAAATACACATAAAGTACTCAGAACAGCACTCTAAAAATATCAGTTTTGTCTTCAGTTATTGTGACACTGGAAACATCAGTCATCTTGTCATTCTTGGTTCAACCAGCCTCTTGTTTAACTCTCACTTGAGTTTTTGCCAGGTCCTTTATCTAGAAACTGGCCCACTGTTTTAAATCCTATCTCCGCAGTGGGGTTGTTCTCCTTAGGCCTCATGGCATAACAATGAATCTTAACTCCAAGGAATCAAGGAATCAAGACAAAGGAAGCCTCCCCTCTGAACACTCTGATCAGTAGTGTACCCAGCTGATTCAAGCTTGCTTCATAGTCTCCTAGATGAGTCACTTCAGCCCTTTCTATAAAAGCCTCTTCCACAACCCCAGTGGATACCTCCATATGAGAGGACAGAGTCTGCAGTCATCTCACTCTTTCTGCATCGCTTCCCCAAAACATCCTTAAACGGGAGTAAAGGCAGATTCTTCTTCCACTACACAATTTTTTTTTTGCCCTTGCTACCACCAAGAAGACTGGGCATTCTGGTGTCAGCAAAAAATTTCTCTGTGGTTTTGATATGTTAAAATGACAGAGAAAGGAATTTCAGCAATGGCATGGAAGGACACTGATCATAAACACTGGCTGGTAAGATTGTTATCCGTTTTTATATTCTAATGATGAGTGTCAAAAGCTAAATGCAAACTTTAGACTCTCTCTGTATATTCCAACTTATTGGATCTTAACCTCATTCTAAAAATTTGCCAAGGACAAAGATGCAAAGTCAAGATGAAGTTTAGTAAAATTGTAAGTATTAAATGTGTTATATATATATAAACGAACTCATATTCAACAGAGTTTAAAAGCTGTATATTAACACAGTTGATTTATTAACTCAGCTTTATAAAAAAGCATCAAATCACCAACACATTACTTTTCAATAGTTAAGAAATAGATCTGGGAAATAGATTCCAGATTTTTTTAATTCAAAATAGTATTGATGTATATATTGACTCAACACTTGCCACACTAAGATCTGAAGGATATAAAACACTATGCTTGAAGGAAACAAAAAAAGGAAACATTATATACAATAAATAAGTGCAATACATAAATATATGCAATAGCACATATGGGGGGGTACCAAGAAAATGTATATACATTTTGAGAGATGTTATCATGTATTACTGTTTGAAGTTGAATTGAATTACGATAGCAATGTGTAGTATGACATTTGTGCAAATACTGTCACCAGGTGACAAGCAGGTATATATTGAGTATTATAATTTTAATACAGTTTTTTCATTTCTTAAAACGTGTATACTTTTTTGGCACCTTCTGTATATGTTATATATGTATACACTTAATACATATAATGTCATACAATTATTATATGTATGTTATATGTTGTAATAACCTATATTTGTACAATCCAACTATTATAAATAATTTTCATATGCATTACTTCATATGCATAAAATAAATCAGTAAACTGAAGTGTCAAAAGGGTAGGGGCTTTCTTTTTTTCAATTTTTATTTTAAAGATGTGGAGTACAATTAAGGGTTTGGTATATAAGTGGTTATCACATGGAAAAGTTTAAGTGTCCCCTTGGTCCCCACTTCACTCAGTTTGTGATTAGGCACTCTTACTGATGTTATGTGACCCCCCCCCAGGGGTTTTCTTTAGTCAGAATCAGGGAGCTTCTCTTGATTATCCTGCATTTTCTTCTCTAACTGAGCAAAGAGACTTGTCAAAAGTGCCTATCATGTTAAAAAAATGTGCCCTCTTCTCTGCTAGTTGTTACACATATTCAAAGCAATACTAACATCTTTTTGCCCTGATCCTAATCATCAGCTTCCTTAACTTCCACTCTTCAGGTCCTGCTAAATTTATCTTCACTAAACTCACATCACCTGCTTTTCTCCACTACTATCGCCTGAGCTGTGACCATCTTTCATTCTGGTCACTTCAATGGTTACTTGGTTTACCTACATCCACCTCAAAGCCGGTCTCCATGTGAAGGAAAAATGGTCTTGTCAGATACAAAATAAGTCATATTACCATACCCACTCTAGTCCCTGCTTAATAAACTTTGATGATTTGGGCTCTCATTACTTTTAGGATAAAATTTTAAAGCCCAACACAAAATGTTAGGTAGCACTTGTGCTGATCACTACCTATCCAACCTTCTCTTCTCTCAGTTGCAGCCACAATTTACATTTATCCCCCTCCCTCCCAAACACAAGACCTCCTCACATGTCATTTCCTCCACGCTGAATGCTCATCCTTCCACCTTTCACCAAGTTACTAAGGCTCACCTATTAGATACCAGGTAAATAAATATTCCTCAGGAAAGCCTGGCTTCACCTCCATGATCAGTAATCACCACCACTACATGTATATATTGCACCAGGATCTCTTATTCATAGCACTTACTCAGCAAAATTTTACATCTATCTATATGATTTTTTTTGTTTGTTTTCTAAAGATAGATTTTGTTTCGCCTTTTTTTCCTCCCCTTTTGGGTTTTCAGAACTTGACATTGCTCCTGTCACATAAAAATTCAATAAATTTGTTTTGATTAGTGAATAAATTAAGAGAAAAATTTAAGGTATCCTCCTGACTTGTAGATGATGCTGAGAAAATGTACATAGAAAGAATGTGAGGATAGAACACTTCACATTAAAGACAGAGTTTAAAATAGGAGATTGAATCCTCCTGAGTAAAATCACTGTGTTTGATAATAATTGGAGAGGGCAGAAAGGTTTCACAGGAAGGAGAGATTTTCTTTATTTCTCCTATAAGATATTTTTGGAGTGGCCATTTGGGGAACTAGGTAGGAGACACCAATGACCCAGCTTCCAGGGTATGGAAGACAGCATGACAGTGAGATTCCCTAAGATTCTGTTAGTGAATGTGTTTATGACTCTTCTCTACTTTACCCAAAACCCCAGAGCGTCTCATCTATTAAAAATGCACCCTTGATAACAAAAACAGACTTCACCGAGGTCACACAGTTGGAGATTTTGACACTAAGCTCATTGTTTATTCCACTTCAATACACCTGCCACTCTTAAATTGAAGCTTATCACTGGCAACCAACCAATTTCATTACAGCACAATCATCCATTTTTGTTCATTTCCATGGAATTCCATCTGCATTTTAAATGAAACGAGTCATATTTACTTTTGTTTTAGAAATTCAACTGTTGACAGTCAACATTGTATTAGTTCAACTCTCAGAAATTTGGAAGGAATTAGTCATAATCTTAGTGAAACAAAACAGAACAGGGCCTGACATATTTTTAAAGTTTAACATTAGTCAGAAGCAGGTTGAATCTTTTTGTTACATTAATCAGTGGATAGCATATGAACTTCATGCTTAATTTTATTATTTAAATTTTACTTCAGGGTTTCTTGATTTATTTACACAAATTATTTAAATGCATTAGGAATTTATATCTTTATGTTTTGTTGTTTATTAATAACCCATGGCTAAGAACTTATCCTGTTCAGAAACTGTCTAAAATCAGATTAAAAAGCCAGAAGGAAACAAATAGAACTACAAGTACTATTGACTCGCTTATAGCTGCTGATCTCAAATATTTACATTCCTCAAGTAAATGAAACATCAGAAATAATACATGAATTATGATATTTCAGGGTTAAAAAATAAATGCATTCAAATAAGGGAAAAAATCACAGAAGAACCCAAGAAAATGTGTAAGCTGAACTTTGAGGAAAAATCATGTGATGAAGTAGTGGCCGAGGGCCAAGCAGGCATATAAAATTGATGCCGATTTTAAAGTATCAGCAGATTTTGCATTGACTTTATAAATGACAAGCCAGAGGGATTATTTCCTTGCAGATGATTAAAGAAATCTTATAACACAATATGTATGTGGCATATGATTATATGTATAACCCCCAAGTCTGCAAATACACACACACACATACACACACACACACACAAACACACACTCCATTAACAAAGCATAAGTTACACAATATATCTTTATGTAAATTATCCAATATTTCCTAGGTATCTTAGAAATGGCTTTAGAAATGGCAGACAATATTTTCTCTTTATCAGTAAAAATGATTTATTTACCTTGGATCATTCCAAGGTTATATTTATTTAAGGTTAAAAATTGACGATTTTGAAGGGGCCTCAAGATATGAACTGAGTTTATTAAGGAGTGAAATGTACAAAGAATGGTTTCCATCATAGGGAACTAAGACTAAAATTAAATTAGAATACATGTCCAGAACCTGGATGCCCTTTTTAATTTTTTTTATGAACCCCTTGATTTGAGGAGGAGCATGGGGTGGGTTACTTCTCATCCTTTGTGAGAGGAGTAGAGCATTTGCTGGGAGGGTGTCAAAGCCCAAAAACCAGGATAGCAAATTCAGATTGGCCCACCCATCAGAGGGCTAAGAAGAAAGAGAAAAATCAAGATAGAAAAAGAAAAAAAAAACAAAAAAACAAGTTTGCAAAACTATGCTTGATAAAATTAGAAGCAGGCCTTTAAAAATTCCAGAAATAGGATCTTTTTTTCCCTCTAATTTGTCCAAAGTGCTTCCAGGACAGGCCGATGTAATTATGAGGCATTAAGAGGCTGAAGCAGATATACATCAAGATAAATGTATTTAACTTTATTTCTTGTTTGTGCCGAGATTTAAGGCAACTTCTAAAGAATCACCAACTTGAACAATATGCATAATTAAAGGTAGGATGAGGAACTAAGAAAAAACAATTGGTCAAGCCTGAACAATCATATATAATGACACATATTGTTAGAGAGTGGCCCAAATAAAGATCTACCATTTCAACAGCCACAGAGAAGGAAAAAAATCTGATCATGTAATTCACAATGTTCATAGGAAATGCAATGCCTCAAAGAAATCTTACAGTTCTTGAACTAAAGGAAGATATTCCTTCTAGGATCACCAAAGTGTAATTCTGTAAAAACAGTTCTATGGTGTATCAATAATAATTGAATCCAGACACGCAGTTCTCTCCTCTCCCAGTTTGTTTTAGAGGTGTTTTTAGAATGGTGGCCTTATAGTAATACTTTCTGAACAATGCTGAAACCAAATAAACTTTCCAATAAACACTGAATGTACTAAGGTAATTTTTTCAGTGTCTACCAAGTGTTTAGATTTCCAGTTAAATACAGATCTTGACTTAGGAAAAAAAAACAAGCTTAGTGCAAGACCAACTGGGATGGAGGCTGAAGAGCCTTGCATGTGCAGAAAAAGAAAGTCCCCTACTTCTTCCAGAGGGATCAAGACAGCAGTCACGGGGGGCCAAAATCTCATCCATGTATTGTTTTAATTAAGCTTGCTATTGAGATAATTCCAGATTGCTATACAGTTGTACGAAATAATACAGTGATCCTCCGTTGTTTTACCCAGTGTCCCCCAATGGTAACATCTACATGACTGTAGTACAATGTCACAACCAAGATATTTACATTGATATCCTCAAGATGTAGAATGTTCCATCACCACAAGGATCCCTTATGTAGTCCTTTTATAGTTACCTCGCTTCCTTCCCACTCTCCAGTCCTCCCTGAACCCTGGAAGTTATACATTTGTTTTCCATTTCCATATTTTGGTCACTTCCAGAATGTTATATAAATGATACCACAAAGTATTTTATTTTTTTGGAATTGGCTTTGTAAGTTTCATATTTCTCTATATTTATCCAAGTTGTTGAATGTATCAATAACTCATATTTTATTGCTGAACAGTATTCTGTATTATAAATGTATCACTGTGTGTTTATTCACCTGATGGAGGACAACTATGTTGTTTTCAATTTTTGGCTAGTCTGAATAGGGCTGCTGTGAATATTATTCATATAGAGGTTTCTGTGTTAATATGTTTTCATTTTTTTCTGGGGTTAATGTGCAAGAGTGCAAAGGCTGGTTCATATACTATTTGCCAATGCAGTTTTTAAAGAAATTAGCAAATGGTTTTTCAGTGTGGCTGTATCATTTTATATTTCCACAAGCAATGCCAGAGATCCAGTTTCTCTGCATCCCCATCAGCATTTGGTGCTATCATTATTTTCTTTTATCTTTTTAAAATTTTAACTATTCTGAAAGATATATAGTAATATCAAATTGTGGTTTATATTTGCATTCTCCTAATGGCTAATAATGTTAAGTATCATTCCATGTGCTTATTTGCATTCTGTATGTCTTCTTTGTTGAAATTTCTCTTAATGTCCTTGGTCCAGTTTTTAATTTTTTTTTGACTATTCAGTTTTGAGACTTTTTTATATATTCTAGATACTAATTCTTTCTCAGATATATGTTTTGCAAAGATTTTCTCCCAGTCTGTACCGTGTTGTTTCACTCTCTTAATAAGGTCTTTCTTAGAGCAAAGGTTTTTGATTTTGATGAAGTCCAATCTACCAAATTTCCCTTTGTATAGTATGTCTTATTGTCAAGTTTAAGAATACTTTGGCAGACTATGGATTCCAAAGATTTTCTCTTGTTTTGTTTCTTAAAGTTTATAGTTCTACATTTTCATTATGTTGTATTTTATAGTTTTATGTTTTAAGACAATAATCCATTTTGAGTTGCTTTTTATATACAGTGTGAGGTTTATGTTGAGGTTCAGTTGTTTTTGTTTGTTCATTTTGCTTATGAATATCTGACTGCTTCAGGACCACCGTCTGTTGAAAAGTATATTATTCCTCCATTGAATTTCTTTTGCACCTCTTTCAAAAATCATTTGTGTAAATAGGCATTAGTCTTATTTTGAGGTTTTCTTTCAGTCACATTGATTTGTGTCTGTCTTTCTGCCAAAATTTCTTAATTATTTTCATCTTAAAATAAGTTTAATGCAGGAAGTCCTCATATATGAACAAGTTTGGTTCTGAGAACATTTTTGTAAGTCCAATCTGTTTTAAGCCCAACAAAGCCAGCCTAGGTACCCAACTAACACAATCAGTTATATGGTACTGTATGTACTCAACAGGCTATACTGACATCTGATGAAGAGGAATCATACATAATAAAATGCAAGTGTGCATTGTTAAAGTCCATCACTTGAAGGTTCATATGTAGGGGACTTACTATATTGAGTAAAGTGATTCCTTCCATTTTCTTCTTGTTTTTCAAGATTGTTTTAACTACTGTAGGATCTTTCCATGTGAATTGCTAAGATTTTTATATGAAGGGCTATTCATTTCAGGAGAATTAACATCTTTATTATGTGAGACTTTCAATCTATGAATACCATATGTCTCTCCATTTATTTAAGATTTATTTGATTTCTTTCATTGGCATTTATAATTTTCATGCATACAGAGTGCACATTTTTTAAGGTTTACACCTAATCATTTCATTTTCCTTGGAGTAATTATAAATATCATTGCATTTTTTAAATTTTGGCTTCCTTACTCATTGTTGGTAACAATAAAGTGTGTGTGTGTGGTTAATCTTGTATCTATAACCTTGGTGAAATCATTTATTAGTTCTAGGATCCACATATTGTTTTGATATATATTCCAATTCACTGCAATAGCACTAGCTGAGAAAACATGCATGACAACTGAAACCGGATATTCATTTCAGTTCAAAATAAAGTGTGTGCTCACATGTGTGTGTATATAAAATATTCAAAAGTAAGTTTTTAAGTACTGCTAGTTCTAGTGTAGCCACCAACATTTATAGCTTATAAAATATATGCATGTAACTGTGCAATCATTGGAGAATATATACCAAAATTAAGAAATTTTTCAGTATTAAGGTTCAGAGAGTCAATTTAATATAATTTATTGTCTTTTAGTAAAATAACATTAATTCACTCCTTCTGTAATAATCACAGTACAAATAGATATCAAACATATAATGTGGACAATACTAGAAAGTCCTTCATTATTACTAAAACATAAAAAAGTAAATTAATGATTGGAATGCAATGAGAAAAGTGAATCTAAGTACTATTGCTGCTGAATTTTAATAGAAGTTTAACAGCAAAAAAACATAGAGTAATTGTAATACAGTGGCTTCAGTGTGACCACTAGCCATTTATCAGAACAGTCAAAGTGTACTACAGCTGAGTTCTATTCTCTTACAGATGCTGAGTGCACATCCATAGCCCTTCCTGGGGAAGGTGATGCAGCAAGAATGCAGGTGTTACTGTCAACAGCAGTGAGGAAAGGCGAGTTTGCAGTTAAGGAGACAAAAACCAGGGAGATAATTAAAGCAAATCCATTCTGAGTGATCATTTTATTCAACAGATGCCATACACTTACATGAAAATGTCAAAATATAGTCAAAATTAGCAAGGCATAAATAGAATGTTCAAATAAAACAGGGCCATGGGGAATTGGGTGATGCTTGTTTTAACAATGCTTAGAGGCAGATGCCAAATGGAGCAATGGTTATTAAAGCCATTATTTCTTATGCAATCTCTAAATAAACTTTCCATTTTGCAAATGTATATGTATACAGTAACTAGGGAATCATTATTTTGAGAACAGGGATTAAAAATATTATATTGAAACAAAAGTGTTTTTCGTTTGGTATTTCCACATATATATAAAAAGATGAAGATATGTATGTAAAGGTATATATTGCATGAAACTTCCTGACAAAAAAATTGAAAAGCTGGAAAAAAATGAATATTATTTCCATACATAACAAATTCCCATGAATACAACCTGTATTATTGCCATTCTAAGTAAATTAAATCTTTTAATCTCTAGAAAAAACAAATTTGAATGCAAGAGAGCAAGACATGTTATTATAAGGATAAACCTGAATCTAATCTACTATTGTTTTTTGTTAATAAATCTTTCACAGATATTTGAATTTAAATTCTTGTTTGTATAATAAGTATTCTACCCACCAAGCAATTACTTTGCTCTTTTCCAAAACAGATTGAAAGATAACTAGTAAGCCATTGGCCCTTTCTGATGTCTCACTGTAGCTGAAAGAGGAAGGAAGAGATTTTTCTTGAGGAGCGAAGAGAAGAGACAGGGAGAGGGATGTTACTGACCTCTCTTCTACTTCTATGCCCTGTCATGGTGGTCTCTAGAGCTGATGGAGTGAAGAGTATAGTTAGAAAGTGAAGTAGCCAAAGGCCAAGTTAATAAACTGAAGCACAGTTGGAGAAAGAGCCACTGTACCACCCTCCCCAGCACCTCTGACCATAGTAAGGCTGAGAAGCATGGGAACCAGGATAGAATCAGGAGAGACTACTGCTCCTGGAAAGGCGTCATCGATAGTAGAAGTGGCAGCACTTGTTCTAAGAAAACAGGTGCCTATGCATCATTGCCTTAGGAGGGAGGGGATTCCCAGGTCCAGCATTTCATTACAGTGTGTCCATTAATGCTAATGTGGATTTATAGGCTGATCCTAGGAATTGATGATTGTGGTGCACAGCAATGTGACATGCTACTCAGGAGCCACCTCACAATTGTGTGTTTCACAACACAGTGTGTAGGGAGACAAGTCAGCATGCCCAGATATGCCATTCATCAGAGGGAATGTCAAACCTCTCAACAACAGAAGGTCTGGGTATGGCTGCAAACTACTGAGTCAGCCTCAATACCCCTTGTGACACCAGCATTCCACAATGGTGAGCTCTGGAGAAATTATTTTGTTCACTGTTTTATTTACACTGCTTGAAACAGTGTCTGGCATGTGGTAGGCATTCAATAAATATTTGTTTATTGAATGAACACATCCCATAAAGCATGGCTTCCTGGGCTGTGTTCAGACTGCCTCCTCTTTCCTTCCTGACTCCTACTGTGTGAGCCCCAGTGGAAGTGCTCCTAGTCCTCTACAGCCCAGGAAAAATATTGTCTCTTCCACACAGGCCCCTGAGCCCTGAGCCCTTCATACTTGTTAATAGATTAATACTGAGTAAATTACTTAACCTCTCTAATCCTCAGTTTCTTCAGTAATAAAATAGGAACGATAATAGCCACTCAGGAGAGTTGTGAATATTAAATGAACTAACATAAATGAAAGGGTAGTGTACAACAACCTCTCAATAAACAGTAGTAAAAGTTTATTCCCTGTTCAGTAAATTTATAGGTAATTTATCTGAATGCAATTTGACTCTTCACTTAAGATAGGAAGAGAAATTCAGAGCACCAAAAAAGAATCAACCCCTCAGTTTTACCAGTAATCTTAAAGTAGTGAATGGAACACTTTTGGGGATCCCATTGTAGAGAATCATGTACCTGTAGTTTTGGGTCCTCAGAAATGTACCAGAATGATGACCTGAGTACTGGTCATGAGTTGTGGATGAATTAAATTTGGCCAGGTCAACTTTGTTGATAACCAAAACCTTCTTTTTCTCAGCTAGGTTGCAGCTGATACTGTCAAATTATCCTGCTATTATGGTACTCTTATATGATGGCCATTGGTCCAGCATTAAGATAGGACCAAAGTCTCAAAAGATCGGAGGACATGAGTCCTCCCTCAGGTTACTTCTAGAGTGCTATCCAGTACGCAGTTGTTCCTCCAGCTCTGGCTACTCCCTCACCAGCTTCAGCTTTCATCTGTGCCAGCCTGAACCCAGAACTCAGCCTGAATTTGAGTTCACCAAAAATAATTCTCCCTCATAAATGGAGATTATGAATAGAAACTAAACATGTTCTAGAAATCACAGAGATGCATTATATACCCTCCTATAAGATTCTGCCAACCCTATCATTCCTCTGACCCACACTCCCAGATCCCGCCTCTTGTTTGACCTTCACTACTAGTTCATGCTCAGTCAGGTAATACTGTCCTCCTCTCCCCTCTTCTCAGATGGGTTGCAGTTCATACTGTCACATTTTCCTGTGATTACAGCACTATAATTAACTCTTCTCCTCCTCTGCTCCCTAGGTTCCAGACCACCAGGTTCTAGATGTTCAGGATTCCCTTAAAGTTGTTCTTTCAAAATATTATTCAACAAAGACCATTTCTTCTTATTAGAAATGTTCATTTCTGAGAATAAAAGAAATAAATTGTCTCCACGTTGTTATACAAGTTAGGAATACTAAATATATAGATCAAAAGGTAAATGTTTGAACTCAGAATTACTTATATGAATTTTTCTCTGCCCTTTTGTGTTTAAGGATAAAACCTTGGGTCAAACCACACACACTTTACACACATCTACACACAAACATGTATACACATACACATATGTGCACACATTGCACATATAACCCTATCATCATTAAATGCTAAATGTAATTAATCTTCTATAATTGCTGCTTCTTCATTATTTTCCTTTAAAATTCACCTCAGTTGGAGGTCCCTCAGAATAAATCTCTTTGCCAAATCATTCAGAAACCAAAAGCATGAGTTTCTAGCACTATTTCTTAGACTCTTACCCTTCCCCCATTGTGAATGTAAAGGTCATAAAGGTATAACAAGCTGAACACACTGGTGGACTTACTTCTTTGTGTATAGAATAGACATACAGCAGACAACCCCTGCCCTGCATAACCATCCAATTTTGAAAAGTGGGAGAGTGCATTACCAAGAAACCAACCGTGGGAACCTCGAGGAGTATCCTAATTTTTTTTTAACATGAGCAGTGTGCTTCTTCCTTGTAAATAAACCTAGGAATTGTGATGGATAAAGCACTATCCTGAAGGTGGGGCAGCTCTGACTTGTGACTGGAAAGGTAGAAAAAAGGTGAGTGACTTAGCAGGACATCATAGGAGTTCAAGCAAACAAAGTACCTGCTTTGAACAGAAAGCATGTCAATGAGAAGTAAACAACATATGGCTCCAACTTTTGAAGTTTCCTCCTTTTCTTCCCTCTGGCCACCGGCCTTGGCATGCGATCTTGGACAGGCGCTGTACTTTCATGTGGCAACAAATTATTGATAAATTATTTGCTTTGAACATCTCTATTAAGTAATACCTATCCATTTCATCTAGGGATAATTATGTCTAATGGCTTATAAAATTCATTAATTTATTAATTAGGTCATCATATCTTAGAAGAATTGGTTGATTTTCTAAAAATGTCTTTAAAAACATTTCTTGAAAAATGAGCTGCACTTCCTTATCATGAGTTTTATTAATGGGCACTGCAATGTTTAGAAAATAGACCATATCAAACTGGACACAGTAGATCACACTTGTAATCTGAGTACTTTGGGAGGCCAAGGCAGGAGGATCACTTGAGGCCAGCAGTTTGAGATCAGCCTGGAAAGCACAGTAAGACCCTATCTCTATAAAAATACTTTTTTTTTTTAAAGAAAGAAAACAGGACATATGAACAAGAAGTGGAATTTAGCCAGGAAGAAAAGTGCCCCAATTCCACTTTATTAAAGTTAGAAGAGCCATTTTGTCTTATAATGACTTGGTGACTGAAATCTCTACTCTTTGACTTAGGTGGTCTTTTTGTAGCTGTGTGAATATAAGCTATTGTCTTCCTCCAAAGTCAGTGTCTACCGCTTGAATGGGAGCCTGGAACATCTCAGAAGGCAAGTCTGTTTTTTGCAGGGGGCTTAGAATTTGCTTTTAAGACCTAGTGAAAGGAGGAAACTTCATGAAAGTCCTTTTCAGCCCCAAAATACGATAGCATCAACCAAACAAATAAAAGTTAGAAACAGAATTTTAACCACAATCTATTTTCCAAGATAAATATGCCCCAGTGGGGGATTATTCAGATACTGCTAAAATATTAATTCCAAGCCAAATAGGTATTAAACACTATGTGTTTTCCTGTCTACTCATAAGCACCAATTAGGAAAGAAAAATGTATACATTATAAAAATGGAGAACAATAACTTACTAGGATATAAATGGAAAGAAAAATACTTGGTATTGAGTGAGGTTCACTGAAAACACAGGTGATAAGCTAACAGGACACCCTAAGATGGAGTAGCAAGAGAATAATACTTTTAAAAGAAAAAAACAAAATTACCCACTCAAGAAACTTAAATTTTCAATGCCATGTATATTAGGTACACTAATGCTAAAGTGATCTATAGAAATAGATTTTTAAAAACTAGAGAAGGGAAATATAAATAAATTAAAAACTAAAGAAAGTTATTAAAGAAATCATAAAATAAATAGATTTTTGGGGTTGAAAAAGTTGAGCTTTCCAAAGAAACACATTAAATGGGAAATGGATTCATCTGAATGTCTAGACTGATAAACATTACTGCTCATTAATAAAGTACTCACCCTGCAGGGAAAATAGAGAGATAGTCCAGTCTAAACTGTGGGGATGACACTGATAACTTTCAGATCTATTCTTATATCTGTGTGAAACAAGCATCTCCACAGCTATTGATATAAAAACATAACCTGCTATGAATTTAAATTTCTGACAGCCTATGTTTCTGGTTGATTAAACTAAGTTGTTTATGGTGTCTGCAGTGTGAATTCAAAGTAGGAACAATTAAACAATCCATCTCTGGAGCAAGGGACTTGCTGGCATCGGCATCTGACCATTCATCACTTGCCGTGTACCTTTTCACTGTCATTTCTGCAGCTTCCTGATACGAAGACATTGGCTCCAGTTATGAAGTGGGTTCATTTGTCACTATCATCAGGTGGCATACAGTGGGTGCCAGTTAATTCAAGGTTCTGTGCTTCATTCTGTGTTAGAACAATTCATATTGAAAGTTCATGCTGGAAATGGCAATGCCACTCACACCGCCACCTTTCTCTCCTCTGCAAACTCTGAGCAAACTATAAGCTGCTGAAATGCCTGATCATTACCCAAGCTTCACTTATGCACTCACTCAAGATCCCCTTCCTGAGCAACTCTGTGAAAACTGGCATGTTCTGGGTTGTCAAAAATTCAAAGATAAAACAACAATAACCTTAAGCCTAAAGGATTTTACAATTTTGTGCACTGAGACCAGAGATGCAGAAATGATGCCCTATGATAAATGCCATGAAACGGGGGTACAATAGGTGACTTCCAGGACCCAGTCTGAGACTGGATGTCATGGCTCCTTTCAGATACATAGCATGCAAAAATCACAAGCATTAACATATTTAGTATAATAATAATAATGGGTTGCAAAGTCTTCATTATTGAAAACTTAATGGTGTGTGTGTGTGTGTGTGTGTGTGTGTTTCCTTTATAGAATGTTTTCCCATAGAAACTGAGCTAGAGATTTCTTTCCCTCAAATATTTGTTCTTAACTCGCTATATATAGGTTGAACTATTTTTGGCAAAAATGAGTCAAAGTTGTAGAAGAAAACTTAAATTATTGAGTTATAGTAGCTATTTTCCAATGAAAACTTGACTGTACATACTTTCAGAAAGCAACACATGTGAGTATGGTCATTAATTTTCTTTAAAAAATGTAGCCTTAATTCAAGCTGCTCAATTATATTTATGCAAAGAAATACGAGAAGCCATGGCTGTACTTCTGAATGGCATTGTGGAACAAGCAAATTCAGAGAGGTTGGCAGAGAAAATCAGTTCCTGAAGTGATTTAGTTCCATTTCAGAACTAAGCACACAAACAGCCCAATCTTCAGCCCTGGAATCTCACTCTCTTCCTTTTTGTTTCCTTAGAAATAGTTCCTAAGTCTTGGCGGTAAAAATTTCTTTTTTTTTTTTCTTTAAAAAAAATTTTAAGATGTGGGTTATAATTCAGGGTTAGGTGTACAAATGTTCATTATGCAGGCTCCCTTATTGATGAAGTGGGCCCCCCTTCCCTGGAAGTTTCCCTCAGCTGCCAATCCTACCCTTCATTCCCCTGGCAGTTTCCCACTACTCCCATTCCTTTTTTTATAGTATTATGATAATTTTCCAAGGTCCACTTATGAGTGAGAACATATGGTTCTCTGTTCTTTGTTTCTGTGATAGATCACTGAGTATGACAGAATCTAAATTCATCCAAGTTGCTTCAAAGTCCATATGTTTGTCCTTCTTTAGGGCTGTATAGTATTCCATTGTGTATATGTAGGTGGTAAGACTTTCATGAGATTGAGAACCAGGAGATAGGAGAACTCATGATTATGATACATGTGTTATGTACCACAAGCCATGCTGGAGTCCATCAGTCCTCACAAAGCAAACTGTACTTGGCAACATTTGGAAAACAAAAGGATTGAGATTAAAACAGAGAAAGTCATCAGCTCAAGGCAATACCACTGGTAATCACCAGAGCCAAGATCTGACCCCAAAGACCAAGTTCTCTGCTCTGCAAGTGCTTCCACATTTGGGAAAGCAGCAGAGTCATTTGGGAGGGGTTTTAAATCACAGATATTCAGATTCTGCCCTTGGAATAAAAGCTTTTGTGGAGGTGCTGGTGGAAAACACCCCTAGGGCCAGGAGAAAGCTGCTCCACAGACAGTCACTCTGGGGACCACCTCGTCCCACCCTGCCCCCTTATTCCTAACAGTGAGAGAAAACACCACTAATGCCCATAAACTAATTTAATCAACCTTATGAAATACATCATTTTTCCATTTTTTAAATGAGGAAACTGAGACTAGAATCATAAAGCAATTTATATGATGCCACATGGCTGGTAAGTAGCTGCACTGGAATTCAAACACAGGCTGCCTAGCTCTGAGTTACCCATTCAAAGGCTGTGTTACACAACTCTTTAGTCCTGCTGCCCTGACCCCAATGCAGGACGTTGGCCTCCAGGTAAAACACTACTAGTGGGTATACACCCATGTGAATGAAGTGAGTTTTATAAACATGGAAACACAGCTTTCATCGGTGCCCATTCACATCCAAACAGGTGAATTTGTGGCTTACAGGTAAGCTACAATCTTCAATTTTTTTCTAATTGCTTGCAATGCTTCAAAATTTGAAAAACATTCTTATTTATTTATTTTTAAATTTTTTTAATTTTAAAATTGTGGGGTACAATTCAGGGTTAGGTATACAAACATTCATTGTACAGGTATCCTTGCTGAAGGGGTGTGTCCCTCCTTCCCCAGGCAGTTACCCACTACTGCCAACCCCACCTTCCCACCCCCTCCACCCCTGCAGTTTCCTACTATTGTCAATTCTTTTCTTATAGTATTATGATAGTTGTTCAAGGTCCACTTATGAGTGAGAACATGTGATACTCAGGTCTTTGTTTCTGTGATAGATCACTCAGTATTATAGACTCTAAGTCCAACCAGGTTGCTGCGAAGTTCATGATTTTGTTCTTCTTTATGACTGCATAATATTCCATTGTGCATAAATGCCACGTTTTTTACCCAGTCCTCTTTTTAAAAAATTACTATTATTTTGTAAACATATTTTTATTTTTAAATTGTGGGGTACAGTTAGGTATACAAATATGCACCGTTCAGGCACTCTTGTTGATAAGGGGTGTCTCCCCACCCAGTCCTCTTTTGATGGGCAGCACAGCTGGTTCCATGTTCTTGCTATTGTGAATAATGCTGCAATAAACATATGTGTGCAGGTATCTTTTTTATAGAGTGATTTGAGTTATTGCGGGTATATTCCCAGTAGGAGGATTGCGAGGTCATATGGAAGGTCACTTTTTAGAACTTTTAGGAATTGCCACACTGTTTTCCACAGAGGCTGTACTAGTTTAATCTCCCACCAACAGTATAGAAGTGTTCTCTTTTCACCACATCCTCTCCAGTATCCGTTATTTTTTGAGTTATTGATGATGTCCATTCTGACTGGAGTTCGGTGGTATCTCACTGTAGTTTTAATTTGCATTTTTTTGATGACTAATGAGGCTGAACTTTTTTTGTGTATCTGTTGGCTGCTTGTATGTATTCTTTTGAGAAGTGTCTATTCATATCTTTTGCCCACTTTGTAATGGGACTGTTTTTTTTTTTTTTTCTTTTCAGCATGTTTGAGTTCCTTGTAGATCCTAGACATTAGGCCTTTGTCAGACATAGAGTTGGCAAATATTTTTTCCAAGTCTGTGGGCTGTCTCCCTGCTCTCTTGATGGTTTCTTTGGCTTTGCAGAAGCTGGTCAGTTTGATAAGGTCCCATTTGTCTATCTTATCTCTTATGGCATGGGCACTTGGGGTTTTGATC
>CAUYQG010204787.1:0-17260 GCA_963574415.1 Tarsius wallacei | reverse complement strand
ATAAAAATAGATAAAGTAGCCGGGCTAGGTGGCTCAGCATGTAATCCCACGCTTTGGGAGGCTGAGGTGAGTGGATTGCCTGAGCCCGCGGGTTCGAGACCTGCCTGGGCAACTTGGTGAGACCTCATCTCTACAATAAATTAAAAAATTAGCCAGGCGTGGTAGCACGCGCCTGTAGTTCCAGCTACTTGGAAGGCTGAGGCGGAAGGATCGCCGGAGCCCAGCAGGTCAAGGCTGCAGTGGCCGGGAGCGGCCACTGCACTCCAGTCTGGGCGACTGAGTGAGACTCCAACTCAAAAAATAAATAAATAAATAAAAATTAAAATCAAAATTTTAAAAAATGTCTACTTGCTTTAAAAAAATAGATAAAGTAAATATGGCAAAATATTAACTATTTAGGTGATGTGTACATAGGCACCAATTATTAAAATATTGTTTCTCTACTTTTCTTATGTTTAAAAGTTTTAAAAAGAAAAAACAGGACTGGGCACAGTGGCTCACACCTATAATCCCAGCACTTTGGGAGGCAAAGGTGAGAGGATTGCCTGAGCCCACAGGTTCTAGACCAGCCTGGGCAATCTGATGAGACCTCATCTCTACAATAAATCAAGAAAAATTAGCTAGGCATGATGGCGCGTGCCTGTAGTTCCAGGTACTTGGAAGGCTGAGGCAGAAGGATCGCCTGAGCCCAGCAGATCAAGGCTGCAGTGGCCGTGAGCATGCCACTGCACTCCAGCCTTGGCAACATACTGAGACTCTAACTCAAAAAATAAAAAAATTAAAAAGTAAATAAATAAAATAAAACTATGTCACATCAGTCTTTTCTTTTGAGTTAGAGGTCTCACTCTGTCTTCCAGGCTAGAGTACAGTGGCACAATGACGCCTCACTGCAGCTCCACCTCCTGGACTCGGGCAATCCTTCCACCTCAGCCTTCCAAGTAGCTGTGATTACAGGCATGCGTCACCATGCACAGCTAATTTTTTAAACATTTTTTGTACAGATGAGGTCTTGGTATGTTGCCTAGGTTGGTGTTAAACTTCTGGGCTCAAGCAATCCTTCTGCCTCAGCCTCCTAGAGTACTGGGATTACAGGTATGAGCCGCCATGCCTGGCCAGTCTGTGCTTTTCTACGACTGCCCCCCTTCTCAACACACACACACTTCTCAAGCACTGAGAAATGCCTGAGTCAGCCTTGGACAAAGAACAGGAATCCCACTCTCAAGAATGTTTCCTAATTAGGGGGGAAAGAAAACAAAACAAAAAAACCTAACCATATGAAAATACCCATTTGAGCATTAACAGTGGAAAAAAATGAGACAGAGTCTAAATATCTTTCAAAAAGTAAATGGTTAAGATTATGACACTACAAAAGTTTGTATACTAATTTGGTACAGATATTTAAAGTTACAACATACTTTTTTTTTTTTTTTTTTTAGTTGTAGTCTCACTTTTCACCCAGGCTGGAGTGCAATGGCACACTAATGGCCACCACAGCCTCGACCTACTGAACTCAGGCAATCCTTCTGCCTCAGCTTTCCAAGTAGCTGGAACTACAGGTATGCACCACCACATCCAGCTAATTTTTTTATTTATTGCAGAGACGAGGTATTACCAAGTTGCCCAGGTTGGTCTCAAACCCCTGATCTAAGGCAATTTGCTCGTCTCTACCTTCCAAGGCGCTGGGATGACAGGCGTGAGCCACTGCACCCAGCAAGTTATAACATACTTTACTATAAACATTAAGGGAAAAAACTCAGCATATAGAATTATATGTATAAGGTATGACCACTCTAAAACCATAAAAATCATGCTTGCATATGGACAAATAGAAAGGGAACATGAAAAATGGAATCAGATGATTTGTTAGAGCAACAGCATTCCCGATCACTATAGTAAGACCATTATAATACCACCTGTTTAAAAAAGAAATCTAGGTGGACATCACATTCAATCTGCTCAAAACACCTTTTGCTCAAGGAGGAATCCCTTCTTTCCTCAGGTTTTGATCACTCCGATCACTCTGGGTTGCATCTGGACAGTAAATGCCTCTCCGTGGGCCCGGCTACATTCAAGTTTGTTTGATCGTGTTCATGTGCATGGCCCTGTGAGGCCAGAATCACTATGGACCCACTCATATCTTCCTGTTCTCTGCACATCAGAGCACTGGTCATTTCGCCAGCAGACCCAGAGAGACAAACCCAGACCCTCCCGCCTCTGATTCTCCCACCGCCCTAAGATAGCCAGAAGCAGAGTCCAGCCCACCCACCTCGGCCACCTCGGGGGCTGCGTGGATCAAGTGCCAGATGTAGCGGTTTAACTCCTCCCTCCGCCGGTCAGCCACCGCCTCTCCTCTGGAGCGGCCGATCACAAAACGACTAGGGAAACTGGGATGGAAGGGTGGGCAGTGGAGATGCACGAGGGGAAGATGGGGAGAGAAGATGTACGCAACATATTTTTTTCACATTTCATCTGCGTTTATAGTCACCTGACCTCCCCACTTCCTAACAATCTGCCTTCCCAGAGACCCTCACCACGATTCCTTCCGGGCTCCGGTCTGCACTATAGTGACACTTGCTCAGCATCTCACACTGCACAGTTCTAAGGGCCCAAGGCAGGAAAACCAAATTGCTGGGCAGAGTCCTGTAGCTCCCCAGAAGTGCTCCAAAGCCCCCAGTTTCTCCCATCAATGTAAAAATTTATTTGAAAAATAATTTTTAACTTAACTTTATTTGTTGGAGTCTCACTCTGTTGCCCAGGGCTGGAGTGCAGTGGCATGCTCACAGCCACCACAACCTTGACCTGCTGGGCTCAGGAGATCCTTCTGCCTCAGCCTTCCAAGTAGCTGGAACCACTGGGTATGCGCCACCATAACCGGTTACTTTTTTGATTTAGTGTAGAGACGAGGTTTCACCATGTTGCTCAGGCTGGTCTCAAACCCCTGAGCTCAGGCAATCCTCTCACCTAGGCCTCCCAAAATCCTGGGATTATAGGCGTGAGCCACCGTGCCTAGCCGAAAATTTTTTTAAATTATGGTGAAATACATATAACATCAAACTTACCATTTAACTTTTTTTTTTTTTGCGACTGTTGCCCAGTCTGGCATGCAGTGGCATGATCATGGCTCACCGCAGCCTTCAACTTCTAGGCTCAAGCAATCCTCCATCAGCCTCCTGAGAAGCTGGGACTACAGGTGAGTGCCACCACACCCAGTCAATTTCACTGTTTTTTGTAGACAAAGTCTTGCTATGTTTCTCAGGATGGTCTCAAGCTCCTGGGCTCAATCAATCCTCCTGCCTTGGCCTCCCAAAGTGCTGGGATTATAGGCGTGAGCCAGTCATTAACCATTTCAAAATGTGCAGTTTTAAGTGTTCGGTTCTACGTTAACTTCATTCACACTGTTGTGTAGCCATTACCGCCCTCTGCTCCAGAACTCTTTTCACCTTGCAAAACTGAAATTCTGTACCCATTAAACACCGCCACCTCCCTCCCCGCCAGACCTGGGCAACTACCTTTCTACTTTGTGTCTCTATGAATCTGACTACTCTAGGTAACTCAGGTAAGTGGAATCATGCTGTTTTAGTCTTTTTGTGACTGGCATTTCACATAATGTCCTCACGGTTCATCCACATTATATCAGAATTCCCTTCCGTTTTCAATGCTGAGTAACATTCCACTGTATGTATACAGCACATTTTGCTTATCTGTCTGAAAAACGGTGTAACTCTTTATACAATTAAAAACTTTGAAACATCTTCAGATTCAGCCAATGTCCCAGCCTTCAGACTCAGTATGCCTTCCTGGGAAGTGGGGGTGAGGTAGGGCTGGCTTACAGCCGAGGCGAGAGGAAGTGCTCCTGAGTATTAGGAGAGTTTGGCCAGCAGGGGAAGCACTTGTCGATAATACCAGCCACGTAAAGCAGGCAGATCCTTAGTCTAGAGGGTCTTTTCTGCCCCTGTAGTGCTAGCGCCCTCCCCCCTCCCTCCCCCCGCCCCGATCCGGTATCCTTTCTCCCTCCCCAGCATCCCTCTGTGAAGAGCATTCACAGGGGCCGCTACCTGGGCAAGAGAGAAGAAGGGAAGAGCAGTCGTAGCTTATTGTGGAATTCCTGGAACTCCTCAAACGTCCGCTGGATGTAGGTGGCCTCGTGGGCGTTTTCCCGCATCACCTTTACCACATATATCTGCAAAGGTCCAAACCTTAG
Organism: Tarsius wallacei; assembly: GCA_963574415.1. NCBI lineage: Eukaryota > Metazoa > Chordata > Mammalia > Primates > Tarsiidae > Tarsius > Tarsius wallacei. Next base: position 13,059 of record CAUYQG010204787.1, on the reverse strand, counting down.
AGTATACCTGCCAAACCCTCTGCACCCAACGAAAGGGAGAGGTAAGGGAATAGAAGTGTGTATGTCAGGGGAGGAGCATGTTCCAGAAGGAAGAGGGCAGGCGTCTCTCCAATGGAAACAAAAATGATGGAGAACACATAACGCAGGAATCTGAAAGCTAAAATTTCCCGCACGCGTTTCTCAGGACCCTTGACTCAGAGGAAACAGCCGTCCAATTCAGCTTCCCAATTCCAGGCAGATCACGCAAGCAGGGAAGAGGAAAGTGGCCTGGGATTGCTCCCAGCACAGGACACTCAGTCACCTCCTCCAGTGCCCACTGTGCGAATGTGTAGAAACAGTCAGGACCCCAATAATCTGGGGTCAGTGGGGAGGAGGAAACAGGGTCAGATTAAAGAAAACACTTACATAGCCCTTGCTGGGGTGGAATATCTTCTCATGGCGGCAGAGAAAAACATCACTTATGCGTCCAGAGCTCTTGAGAGTGTGTGTTCGGGGGGCAAAGGAAAGGGTCAGCCGGTCATCTGAGCCTGTGAACTTCATCTGAGCCAGGTTATGGATGAAAAAATTGAGCTTTGTGGCTACACTGCCCAGGCTGGACTCAATCAACCTGGTAGGAGAGTGAGAAGAAATGAAACCATGAACCCAGATTCCCACTGCTTTGGCATAGTTATCTACTGGAACATTCCCTAACTCCTGAGACTAACAGTCAGCTCAGAGCAAATCATTTTCGGGTGTAATAGCTTCACAGAACATATGATTGGCACACAATTACCTCGTGCGAATCCTGGGCGCTTATTTCCTTCCCTTGCTGCCTACCTGAGCCAAAGATAGTCAAACCAAGGTAGGAAGGAATTAGGGACTCAGTGTAAATGTCTCAATATTGCTATACTGAATTTCAAGGTTCAGTACAATGGAACCTCACCAAGCCCTCTTCAACTGAGTTATTTCAATTCATAAGGAAAGGTCATATGTTAGACCTAACAGAAAATTTAGCTAAGTTCCAAAAAGAGTATATAATATAACGGAGACAATCTTAATGGACAAATTGTAGGCTTATTACATAGATACATTCTTGCTGTTATACATTATGGGTCTAAAAACGTTGTCAAATATGGGGAAACTGAATCATGGACTTCAATGTTTTGGCAAGGGGTAAAGTCTGACCCGAGTGAGTTAAAGATTTACAAAAGCCATATTATACTTTGCCCCAGAGTCAAAGTCTTAGACTGAGACCTGATGAGACTATAGATGGCGATACCCCTAAATACAAAGGACAGCACCAAAATACAGATGGGAAACTGAGGCCGAGAGAGGCAAAATGCTTTATCTAAGTCAGAGGCAAACTTTAACTCTAGGCTCTCCCATCTGAGCTAAGCCTTTTACCTCTTCCCTACCCCCCAGCTCCTGCCAATCAGGCAGCCTGGGAATTACTCAGGGTGGGCAGTGCTGTTTTGCACAGGGTGTTACCTTGTGAAGTAGGTCGTGGCATTGGCCTCTGTGTCCTGAGGCCTCAGGGCGTCATACACATACTTGAGGTCCTCCAGGTCTGAGAGCTCAGGGATCCCACAGGACAACATCTAGAAGGAGCAGAAAGGAGAGAGGCTGCCTGTAACAACAGGGAATTCCTGCTTCTTCTCCACCCTGAGCCAAGGTTTTCTACAGCTAGGCTCCCTAACCCTTCTAGAGAGCAGCAGATGGATGCTAGGGGCAGTGGCTGGAGAGCCACAGGAATCGAGGGGCTACAGCAGGGAGTCAGACACCTACACAGACACCATCGTCCCCAGGCAGTCTGGGTCCCTGCCAGTATGTAGGGCAGACAGGTACTCAATTGGGGCTCAGAGAAGTAAATCTCCAGAAATCCTCTGAAGCAAGACAAAGATGGTGCCAGATCATAAGATGGAGGCATTCAGAAAGGGATGGAACTCCTCACCAGGCCCAGAAGGTTGAGGAAGAGGTGGGTGTGCTTGCGAATGAGGTTGTAGGCTTGGCAGCAAAGGTCAACAAAATCATGGAAGCGGCTGGAAGGCTTGTCACCCCCATTGATAACATACGCCATGTCCGAGGTGAAGACAAAGGGGGCACGGTCCCTGGGCCAAAGGGAACATACAGGTAGAAGGTCAACATGGAGGAGGAAGCCCACCTGGTGGGCTGCATCAGGGAATGGTTTCCCTCAGCCCTCATCCTGTAGATGAACCTGGATAGATGGGGTGCTAACTTTTTTTTTTCTACCTTAATCTTAAAAGATCCCCAGAGATAGATATTTTATATTCTTTATTGGTTTCTTATCTGTGAGCCAGCAATTTTTTTTTTCAGGATATCTAATTGCATTCCCTTTGGCTACAGTTTGGGCTCATTTCTCATTGCTTGGTCCTCAGCAGGGAAGAATAGCCGGGTCCCCCCTTCTTCTGCAAGGTCCCACAAGAACTTGAGCTGTTTATCAGTCCTCTCCAAAACTGCTCAGCCCAGGGACCATGCTCTGAGGCCCAGCTCCTTCCATCATCATGAGCTTGTGTTCCAGCTCTGACCCATTTCTGCTCCCCTCCCTGTCCTCACACACATCCTGGCTTCAGGACATCACTCACCGCTTGATGTTGCCAAACATCTGGGCATGACCAAGGAAGCGGCCAAAATCAATGTGGAACATGTGACCGGTGGTCTTCAGCATGATGTTGTCATTATGTCGGTCACAGATGCCCAAGATATACGTGGCCACACAACAGCCAGCACAGGAGTAGATAAAGTTCTCCACAGCCTGAGAGGGGTTAAGGCAGATGGAAAGAGTGACATAAAGCTGGCTTGGAAAGCCTCTGGGGGCCACAGCTAGACAGAATTCAGCCAGCCCTAGCCGCTTTCTTTTGTAAATCCTCAAAGTACCTCACTTCTGCCTGTTCATCCTCCATCACACACTAACGTACACACTCATACACATAGAAATGTCTCCCAGATCTTATGGAGGAGAAGATGGTTTATATATCTCCACCACTGCCTCTGAATGCCATCTTCTGCACCTTTCTTTTTCCTAGGGAGGGGACTGATCCAAGAGCCCAGATTGATCAGTTGAGATTGAGGAGACCTTGACAAACAGGAAGATGGATATTCACAACTTTCCCAAACTGGTCATGATGATCACAACCCAAGTACAGCCACTGGCGCAGCAGGTGTCCAAGATGAGGCAGCCAACTTAAGGATCCCTTCCTGACCCTGCTCACAATGCTACCGCCCTCCTTCCTGCCCCCAATAAAACTCTTATTCCCAGGGTTCTCTGTAACAGTTACATGCTAATCTAATTAAAGTCACTGCACGCTTAAGAAGAGCTGAAGCAGCTTAACACTTCTAGAGAGTGTTTTACACTTGAAAATCAGACATCTCTTGTTGGTAAAATGTGTTAGAGATATTTTTGAGTTTAAGGCAGGAGTGGTGAAGGGTTGGATCCATTTTATTTTGTCTGGTCAACATATGTCCCCTTATCTATCTTCCCAGGAAGTAAAAATACATGGTATCAGCAAATGGACACCCTTCGCCTTCTAAATCCCCTTGGTGAAGCTTGCAGAAAGACTTATTAGCAGAGGGTAATAGTTGTTGTAGCCAGCTGGGAATGCACAAAACTGGGAATGAGAGGGAGCTTACCAGATATAGAAGACCCACCATCCCTGCCTCCTTTCACAAATCTTCACCCATCCTTCAAAGACCTTGAGTCCCTCATCCTTCCGGATCTTCCTGGCTCACACTGACTCCTCCCCCTTTGAACTCCTATAGACCCACTGCCCCCTCTGTTCACTCAACGCTGACTTGGTCTTGTCAGTCCCATAGGGTTTGGGGATCTCCTCAACAGCTTCTTGGCTGTTCCCCAAAGCCTATTACAAAACTAGCTACACACAGACACCCCCACTCCAGCTACTTGTCAAATTACAACCTGATGACTAATCCACTGAAACTAAGAATAGAAAGTTGTAAAGAAACTACAGAGTTTACCTTCTGGAAGAAGAAAAACTACTTCTAAGAAAGGAAAATATATGAATAAAACCACTCAACGAGGACTATAACCCACCCACTTCCAGTCTTGACCTGCATCTCCATCAAATCTTCTCCATGTCACAGACAGATGCTCCTTCTACCTTCAATGAATCCTATTTTGGCTGAGAACATAGCTGTAGGCTTGTGGGTAAGTGACTAAACTCTTATCACCTCCCTAAGTTACACAGGGCGTCAGCTGCTTTCTGGAAAGAAGTGTCACTCTATAAAGAGGTACTCTCCTGATTTAAGGGGCTTCACTTGTAGGATGTGGGGGACTCTGGCGCAGTAGGTGTCCAAGATGAAAATATCACTAGTTCTTTTCTTCTGGAAGTCACCATAAGAAACTATCGGCATTATTCTAGCAGAGCTAACAGAGATGAGACGTTATCTTTGAAAGACTGAGATTAGACACTAACTTGTAGAGTTAGTTTCTCTGTGTGTATTCTTATTGTACATACTTTCATCACTTTTTTTTTTTGAGTCGAAGTCTCACTTTGTCACTCAGGTTGGAGTACAGTGGCACAATCACTACTGCAGCCTTGACCTCCTGGGGCTCAGGCGATCCTTCCGCCTCAGCCTTCCAAGTAGCTAGAACTATCGGCATGTGCCACCATGCCCGGCAGATTTTTTGACTTATTGTAGAGATGAAGTCTTGCCATGTTGCTCAGGCTAGTCTCGAACCCCTGATCTCAGGTAATCCTCAAGCCTCTGCCTCCCAAAATGCTGGGATTGCAGGCATGAGCCGCCACGTCTGGCTTTAATTTTTTGATTTATTGTAGAGACGAGGTTTTGCCAAATTGTTCAGGCTAGTCTCGAAGCCCTGGGCTCAGGCAATCCTCTCCCCTCTGCCTCCTAAAGTGCTGGAATTACAGGCATGAGCCACCGCACCTGGCCTTTCATCACATTTATTGTGACTCTTTATTACACCGGCAGGTAGTAATCATAACTCCAGTACCTAGCACAGTGCCTCTGCATACTGGCAGGTGTTTAATACCTGAAAAATACATATTAGTATAAGGAATATATGGGGTTGGGAGTGGGGAGGAAAGAATCAATATGATTTCTCTCCAAGGGTAGAAGGCCTTGAAGTTTACTGCATGGAGGGGGCTGGTTTTAAAGGATGGGGAAAGAAAGAAATGGCTTTCCAGGCAAAGGAAATACAAGTAGTAGCCCTTTCGGCTGGAGCATAAATTAGCATAAGATGGGAGGGTGCAGTTGCTCAGATCACAGGGGAGGCAGGGCTGGATCACAAAAGGCTCTGTGTGCAGGTGTGAAATGTCATGGATATTGGATTCAGCTGTTAGGACATAGGGATCTTGGAAGAACGCAGAGCAAAGACTGACACAAACAGATTTGCATTCAAAAACACAACCTCTGAAATCAGGTAAAGGCTGCCTGGAGCAGAGGCATTCCAGTGGCTCAGCGGCAGACAGCAAATAGTTAAGCAAAAGTACTTGTAAGAAAAGGGAAAGGACCCGGTATGGTGGCTCAAGCCTGTAATCCCAGCACTTTGGAAGGCCGAGGTGAGAAGACTGCCTGAGCTCAGGGGTTCAAGACCAGCCTGGGCAATTTGGTGAGACCTTGTCTCTACAATAAATCAAAAAATAAGCCAGGTGTGGTAGCACGCGCCTGTAGTTCCAGCTACTTGGAAGGCTGAGGCAGAAGGATCGCCTGAGCCTAGCAGGTCGAGGCTGTGGTGGCCGCGAGCATGCCACTGTACTTCAGCCCGAGCAACAGAGTGAGTTTCTGACTCAGAAAAAAAAAAGAAAAAAAAAAAGGGAAAGACAGCTGGGCACAATGGCTCACGCCTGTAATCCTCTGTCTTCAGCTTGGGAAGCTGAAGACAGAGGATTGCCTGAGCCTACGGGTTCGAGACCAGCCTGGGCAACATGACGAGACCTCGTCTCTACAACAAATCAAAAAATTAACTGAGCATGGTGGCACGCGCCTGTAGTTCCAGCTACTTGGAAGACTGAGGCGGAAGGATCGTCTGAGTCCAGCAAGTCGAGGCTGTGGTGGCCATGAGCATGCCGTTGCACTTCAACCTGGGTGACAGAGGGAGATTTCAACTCAAAAAAAAAAAAAAAAGAAAGGGGAAAGACTAGGACAGATTTACTTGAGAGAGAGTTGGGAAGAAGAATCGACAGGGCTTGGGCCAGCAGAAGGGAGGCAGAAAGAAGCATTAGGAAGGATGTGGCTCTTGCTTGCGTGACTGCACAAGACAGTCACACCATTTACTAATGAGAAACACAAAAGGCAGGCTTCGAGAAACACAGGCTGGCCTGCACTGAGATTGAAGTGCCACAGACTGTAGAGCTAAAGGGAGGAAGGAGGGCTAGAGGAAGGCCTCAGAGCTCATCAGCATATGGGTGTAGCTGAAGTCATGACAGAGGTGGAGCTGGCCCAAGAAGAGTGCAGACAGCACAGCAGGCCAGAAAGGAAGCCCTGGGGAATGTGGACACTTCAGGCCATTTAAGATCATCTAATTACGCATTCACTAAATAACGTTTTGATTATAATTTGGCAGCCCATGCAGGTTTTCCCTCAGGAATAACATGCTTTGATATATATAAATTAGAATCTAGATCCCCTTCAAGTTAAATTTATGTTAGCATTCTGACATATAGCCAGTCTCTTATGAGTTTGGTTATTGTGACTTGTTCCCTCCCAACGCTTCTCCACCCAACCTAATTAACCCAGAGATTAGAGTTGTGAAGTTATGGACCAGTCACAGATCACAGCAGGCCACCAAGGACCTATCACCTTGAAAGCTCCATCTCTACCCTAATCTCTCATCGAATCTCATCAGGAACCAGTCAGCCCTCTTTTCTAACCTCTTTGACTCATATCTAACCTCAAGCTCCGACTTCAAGTTACAGCCCTGCCATAAACCAGCTCCAAAACTAGGAACAAGTGAGTCAATCTTACTTAACTCACACCTATGAAAAGAAGGGGCTGGATTAAAATGATCTCTGAAGTGTCTTTCCACTAACTCTTGTTCTAGAAAGTACCACTGAACCCCTCTGAGAACATAAGAGAAATGAAACAGAATCCACAATTAGGAGGGATACAGGCAAGTTCTCAAAAAGCTGAATCCCTTCCTCCAAGGCTCAATCTGCCAGGGAACTCAGTAAAGGTTTCCCAGTCCAATACCAGGGGATTTTTCTCAGTATGCTTACAAGAGTCATCTGACTCACCCCTAAATATTTGGAGGCACCAGTCAACCAAGGAAGAGCATGACTCTCAAGCCTACCTTCTCATACTCGTCCTCCCCAGGGTTGTGCTTTTGTAGCCAGTCTGCCAGGGGCCGGTCCTTGAAGGAGCCGGTCACCCCGTGCTCCACCTGGATCTTGCGCAGGGTCTCAGCATTGGGGATCATCTCCACCATCCCTGGGAGAGGAGGAACTGGGGTCACACTCCGCAGCAGAACAAAGGGGACTACAGGGGGAGGACTACAAGAGCTGTGCTGATACTTCCCTATACACTACGCTCCACGGCATCTGGAAAGTCTGATAACAGGAAAAGGATACTGATAGGAAGTCACGCCCCATGCTTCATATCCCACACTGCGACTCTTTGGTCTCCTCAGTTTATAGCTGCTGCTTCTTTTTTAATTTTTACTAAGGGGATATCCAAATATATTTAAGAATAAAAAGAATAGCATCACAAATTCACATGTAGCTATCACCCAGCTTCAAAAATTATCAACATTTTGCTAATCTTATTTCATCTATTTCACTCACCCAACTGTTTCCCCACTCGCCACTACTCCGGCTGGAGTATTTTGTTTTTTTTGTTTTGTTTTGTTTTGTTTTTGAGTTGGAGTCTCACTCTGTCGCCCAGACTGGAGTGCAGTGGCCACTCCCGGCCACCGCAGCCTCGACCTTCAACCTGCTGGACTCCGGCGATCCTTCTACCTCAGCCTTCCAAGTAGCTGGAACTACAGGCGCGCACTACCACGCCCGGCTAATTTTTTGATTTATTGTAGAGATGAGGTCTCGCTTGCCCAGGTGGGTCTCGAACCCGCAGGCTCAGGCAATCCACTCACCTCAGCCTCCCAAGGCGCAGGATTACAGGCTGAGCCACCGAGCCCGGCTGGGCTGGAGTATTTTAAAGCAAATCCCAGACATATCATTTCACTCATAAATATTTCAAGTATAATTAATAAGGCCACCATGCCATTGTCACATCCAAAAAAATGAACCATCCTTCTTTAATCTCTTCTAACCTAACCCCGTCTAGATTCAAATTTCCCCCAGTTGTCTTAAAAAATATTTCTTGGTGGTTGGTTTGAATTATGATCCACAGTCTACATAACACGTAGAGCTGTGATGTCTCCAAGTCTGCTTTATCTTACAACAGTCTCTCTCCCTGCCTTCTTTTTTTAGGCCATGCCACAGCTTCTCATGGACTAACCTTGCCCTTTTCGTTTTCCTGGAGGAGGAAACAGTTCACGTTGGGAATGAGCAGAAGGAGAGTAAGCAAAGGGGTACCGTACCCCTCCACACCCTGTGCCTGCCCATCCTCCATCACCATCTTCACCCCCGCTCCCGACTGACCTCTCCCCCGGCCAGTGGAGAAGCAGCGGAAAATGACCATGCGCATGTCCAGCCCCTCCTGCACCCAGATCTTGCTCATGATGCGAATCATCTGCAGCGTTAGCATGTCCTGGCGAAGGTCGTCCCCGCACTGGATAGAAAAGGAGGGTGACCAAAACCCATCTTGACGGCCTCCCCTGGCTTCTACATCTCCCAAACTAGAGAGACAGGGAGGGACTGTCCATTTCTCCTGCCTCACAACTCTCACCTGCTCCCTCGGTTCACAGCAGGCCAAAGACGGGTCAGTGACCTTCCCAGTTTGCCCATGTGGGGTTTCAGTTCCTCCCTGGCTCCCATGTGCCCCCATCTGATTTAATTACATGTTTCTCTTCTCCATGCAGCCAGCCCTCCTAATCAGCAGGCTTTTTTCTGTTTTTGGCGGGGGGGTTAGTGACAGGGTCTGGCTCTATTGCCTAAACCGGAGTGCAGTGGCACAATCATAGCTCACTGCAGCTTCTAAGTCTTGGGCTCCAGTGATCCTCCTGCCCCAGTCTCATAAGTAGCTGGGACTAGAACATGTGCCATCATGCCCAGCTTCACCAGGCCCTTTTAAAACTTGAATAATTTTACCTCGGATTTGGAACTTACAGCAAATATGTAAGTTCCTAAGTCACATTTTGTCTCCCCCACTAGATTATACGTGCTCTGAGACTATCATTTACTTCTCAGAATCATGGATATATATTAGAGTTAGATGGAACCTTATGGTCCAACCTGTACCTGATATGTTAATTTCCTCTTCAGCATCCCTAGCACATGGTCATTCACCTTTGCTTGAATACCCCGAGGGATAAGTAGATCACCACCTCACCTATTCTGTCGTTGAGGCAACTGTGCCTTCTAGAAAGCACTTCTGGAGCTGTCAGTTGCCTCCCTAAACCTAGCACTCTGTTCCTTGACCTCTGGGACCACGGAGAATTCATCTAACTTTTACCTGACAGTCTTTCTTTTACTAAAAAGGCAGCATTGGCTAGTGGGAGAGAACTACCCCAAGGGCTACCTCTGCCACCCTGGGCTGCCTCCTTCTCTCTGTCACTGCTGCCTTACCAGCCTTGAGTCAAGTATTCTCACCTTGAAGATGACACGGATGTTTTCACCCAGTGGATCCACATTTTGGAAGGAGAGCTTGAGGGGGACGGCATTGGAGTTGAAGTAGGAACAGTCCTGTCACGGTAGAGAGGCCAGTGACAAGGGTCAGGGTGGTCCGTGCCCAAGAAGGAAAATGACTTATCCAGATCAACATGCTCCTACCCTTCTGCTGCCAGTTCACCCAAGACCTACTCACAGTTTCTTCTCAGGAACCTAAATTTCATTTTCTCCTTACAGTCATCATCCCAGTTTAGTTTGTTACAGCCTCAGCTCCCACACCTGCTCTCTCATCCCCTCAGTTCATTCTGCATGCAACTTACTAGGTGTGTGACTTCTGGCAAGTCACATGTCCCACCTACACCTAAGTTTACTCCTCGGCCAAATGGGGTGCAAATAGTAGTGACTTTCTACAAGTTGTGAGAATGAAATGCAATAACCAACATAAAGTACTCAGGATGGTGCTGGGCACAGAGAGTACTCAATACATGATAGATGATGGTTGCCTTCATCATCACCATCCCCAACTTTGGGCCCAACATTGTCAGGGAGAGACCCTTGCTCCATCTCCAACCCCTCTACCTGCACAGCTGTTAAAAGTCCACACACATCAGGGATGGCAAGGGGCCACAAATATGCCTTTCTCCTTACTATCTCTCAATAACTGGGTCAATGAGGACCTCACCTCCACTGGGTCTTCCAAACCCACTAGTCACTCACCCTGGGCACAATTCCCTTCACCAGCAGGCTGGGGCTGAGTGGCAGGCGGCAGGAGCCATTGAGGGCAAAGAACTGCTTCACCTCCTCCAGGCCTGTGCGAAGGATTCCCTGGAAAGGAGGGGAAAGGAGGGTAGGGGTGAGGTGGGGGTTGTAAGTTCCACTCAGTACCCGACCTTGCCAAGGTAGTGGTAGTTCTCGCAGTGGTTGGTATAAAAACAACCGTCTGAGAAGTATGGACACCCTGAAGAAGGCCCTTAAGAAAGAAAGCCGCCTATGCCCCTGCCTGGAACAGTGCACGAAAAGCAACACCTGATACTTATAGAAGGTAGACAGATGATAGAACAGCGTAAAGCAGTCCAGAGAACTGAGAGGGCAGGCTAGCTCTCAAGGTGGAAGTGCTACTCACGCTTTTGCCAAGAAAAGTTAACCATCTGGACTTCAGTATAAAATCTCCCCATTCTTAAATATCAGCAACCAGAAATGCTGCTGGCTGAACATAATGCCTTTGTGTAAATAGATAAAAAGTGCCCCCACTAGGTAGCACAAGTCCTGAGTCATGGGTCACAGCATAGTGAACAAAAATGGCTGGATTTCAGCCCTCACTTGCCCTTTCTGGCTGGGTGCTCTTGTGGAGTGAACAACTGACACAACCATAATTAGCTTGTAAGACAAACAGCTGAAAAAAATTTCAACATTTCCCAGGCCAAACAAAACACACGCATGGGCTACATCCAGCTTGCAAACTGCCTGTTTATGGCCTGCACATTACAGACAGAGTCATCTGCTCCCAGCTCCTAAATCAGAGATGGTCAAGTGACTTTCTGCTGTACAGGATGCCTAAGAGTTAGTGACTGGCTACAGTAGCCCCAGACCAGAAATGGGGAGAGGCAGCCTCACCCCACTCACCTGTCGTGCAGATGGGGCTGCCTCACGGACCTGCTGGGCCAATTTGGCCAGGGAGTTGACAAGCCAGCACTGGCGGTTAAACTCCTCTCTCAGCCCCTTGCCGCAGCAGCACAGCAAGGCTGCCAGCAGATACTGGTAGCGGATGCTGAACTGGGAGTCCTTGAGGCCGTCCTTCAGCAACCTACAGAGCAGAGGGAGTACGGAGTCAGGACAGTCGAGGGATCACAGGCAAGGTTGTAGGGGAAGAAGGGATTAGACCCAGTTCCAACTCCCTGCAGAACCCACTCTGAACTTGGGAGGGGAAAGATACTCTGTGTATATAGCTTCCACAGATGCGTTCACCTGTGCCCATACCCAGCCTGTGCCCACTCCACCTTTAAGTAGAACTCAAAGCCTCCCTGCATTTTATTTCTCTTTTCTATTTCTGCCATGTGTGGGTAGAGAGAAGGGGCAAGGATGATCCTTACTGCGTTACATGGGGGTGAACTGAGACTTCCGAGGAAAAGATGCCAGTCCAAAGTCACGTACTAAGTCAGCAACACATGGAACCCAGACAACCCAGCTCCTACCCTTATGTGACTAAGACTAAAACACTTGTGAGAGACACTTGTCTACTCCCATGTTTCTGCACACAGTTTTACCAGAAGAAGTAGTGAGTCACTCTCAAGTCAGAGACAGCTCGTTTCAGGAGGAAGCGCACCAAGGGGCTGTCCAGGTAACACTCATATTTTAGGGCCTGTTTGGGAGAAATGGGAGAAAGAGAATAGGAGGCTTTGTTCACTGCCTGTAATCTACACCTGCTACGATCCCACTGGAGACTCTGGTTCTAAGGGGCAGAATGCAAACTGGCTTGGGGCCTTGGGGATGGGACCATCAGAATCAGAGGCAGGTCCAGACCACCCACCTGTACCAGCTGGGGCAAGTAGTCAAGCAGTTCGGCATCCGAGAGCGAGCCGATCCACTGGACGGCCATACGACGCACCTCCTGGTCTGGGAAGCTGCAAAACAATACCCGATACCCTGACAACCCAGCTGCAGGCTCTGAGACCTGGGCTTCAGAGGCATGGATGGAGAAAAAGCAATGTCTCCCAGAATCTGCCAAAGCTACTAGAGAAATCCTTAGCACCTTCCCTGAACAGCAACCCTTGGGAATGACCGTCCTTCATGGTCAGAATCTACCTCAGGCTAGGGAAGAACAATAGGGTACCCACTCCCACTCCTTGGGTGATTATTAAAAAATGGGACAAAGTCCTCAACCCCACTCCCAAAGATGTCTTCCTTGACTTCAGCTGTGCTAGATTCCCGTCATCAAAGAGCCTTCGTGTGAGTTAAAGCATTCTTTTGTCTTGGTAACATCCTTAACACAAACTTTACCAGGCAAATAGAAGAAAAGCACAGAGTTTTATGTAAGGCAATAAATCTTGGCAAAGTGAGTTTGGCAGAGATTAGCAAAACCTTTGCCTCAAAAACTCCTCAAGGCAGGTCACAGGAATCAGTACTTCTTTTTTTTTTTTTTGAGTTGGAGTCTCACTGTGTTGCCCAGTCATGCACATGACCACCACAGCCTCGACCTGCTGGGCTCAGGTGATCCTTCCACCTCAGCCTTCCAAGTAGCTGGAACTACAGGCATACACCACCATGCCCAGCTAATTTTTTGATTTATTGTAGAGATGAGGTCTCGCCAAGTTGCCCAGGCTGGTCTTGAACCCATGGGCTCAGGCAATCCTCTCACCTC
>CAUYQG010204775.1:0-16094 GCA_963574415.1 Tarsius wallacei | reverse complement strand
TGTGAAGCAGATCATCCATTTTTACCTCCATGTGGATAGCCAATTGTCTGAGCACCATTTATTGAATGTCTACTCTTTTCCCAGTGATCTACAATGCTGACCATCTTAGTCTGTTCTCTATTGGTTATAACAAAATATCTGAAACTGAGTAACTTATAAAGAAAAGGAATGTATTTGGTATAGAGGATGAGAAGTCCAAGTTCAAGGGGCCATGTCTAGTGAGAGTCTTCTTGCTGCTGGGGATTCTGCAGAATTCGTGGGTGGTTGAGTGTTCTTACGTGCTATGCCCAAGTCTCTCCCTCTTCCTATAAAGCCACTAATTCCTCTCCCATTACTACTCATTAATCCATTAATTTCAAAACCATTGATCAATGATTAATCCATTCATGAAGGCAGGCCCTTTCAGGTCTCCAGGAGATCCAATCACCTTTTAAAGGCCCTTCTCAATAGTGCCACGTGGGGGATTAAGTTTCAACATGAGTTTTGGGGCGGACATTCAAACCATAGCACTGATTCTGTCATATGTCAAATTTCCATACAATAATGTTCTGTGGTCTCCATTGTGTTCCATCAGTGCATTTCGCCACTTTGTTCCAGTGACAAAACTGGAGAACAAACAGAACTGATGACACTTCCGTCCTTGCTGGGTGGTGTCCGAGGAAGGGTACCAGCACCTGAGCATGGAGGGCAGCGGTGGTGGCAGCAGTGGTGGCTGGGGAGGTGAAGACAGCACGGGAGATGGCTGGGGCCAGCTCTCTGGTTTTACAGAAGGCAGGGGACCCAGGCCTCTAGGGACTCAGGATCCCATACGATGGCTCCTACGGGGCAGTTGGTGTGTGGTGGGGATTCCATCTGGCTAGAAGCTTGCTTTCGGCCATCTTGGTGTTGACCTTGGCAAACTTAGCCCCAGACTCTGGTTCTCAGGATCAAAGTCAATGCCAGCGAGTGCTGTTTTTGGCTGCTTCAGCCGTTCCTGGCTGTCACAGATCACAAAACCACCAGGCCCTCTCCAGAGGAGTTTGATCAGGGACCCTCCGTGGCCCTTGAAAGGCTAGAAGAGCAGTGGAGTTCTCTGGACTTCATGTCCACGAGGAGACCGCTGATGGACAGCGTTTGGACCGGCCCCTCCGGGCTGCCAGAACACATGCAGTAGCCTGGCGCGACGGTGCTGAGCTCGCGCCATCCTGCCGCAGGTTGCCCACGTGCAGTGGGTGGCGATTCAGGAGGGAGTGCCAAGGGGAGTGGGCCGCCAGGGCGGGATGCAGGGACCCTTGTGCGCTGGGATGCTGGACTGGACCAGGTGATGGGGCCCGCGGGGCGGTGACGGGGTGGCAGCCGCTTAGGGCTGTGGTCTGGTCAAAGTTGGCAGCTGCAAAGTGGAGTGCGGGGTACCGGGGGAGGGTGTGAACCCAGAGCCCAGCCCTCGTGGCTGCGGCCTCCGCTTTTTCTGCCTTGAAGCGAGCTGGGGGCTGTCCCCTCCGTTTCTGTGCTTTGGAATAATGTATATACGATTGGAATTGTTTTCTTCCTGAATGTTCACTAGAACTCTCCTGGAAACGTGTCTGGGCTTCGTGTGTGTTATCAGTCTAATTTATTTCATGGTTATCCAGTTTGGGGTTTTTTTAAATTATTATTTTGATACCATAGTTTTGAGTAATTTGCCCATAAGTTTCCAAAGTTAAGCTATAAAATAGTTCATAATAGCCTTTTGAAAAATATTTTAATTTTTCTGGCATCAATGGCTAGTCCCACTTTAAAGCTTTTTCTCTTTTGAAAATAAATCCAGACAGAAATTTGTATTTCTCTTTCTTTAAAGAACCAGTGTTTGACTTTATAGATCATCTTTCCTATACTATTTCTATCAATTTCTGCTTTTTTCTTAGATCTTTCATTGTATTTCCTTTTAAGACTTAAGCATCTCCCCTTTTATTTTTCTTTCTTATTTATTTTGTTTTTTAAAGGCCTCCCAAGTGCTGGGATTACAGGCATGTGCTACCATGCCTAGCCTTTATTCTTTCCTAATACTTTAAGATTGTAAGCCTACCTCATTACTTTCTTGTCTTTCTTCTTCTTAGCATGTTATTTTCCTCCACTACTTTAGCTGTAACCCACTGTACTTTAGTTCTTGGTTCAGTTTTAAATATTTATTTCATTAGCCCATGAGTAATTAGAAGTGTTTTAAAATCTCCGAACATAGAGGCTTTTTCTAGTTAGCTTTCAGTTAGACTTCTAACTTCATTTTAATGTAATTAGAAAATACAGTCTGCTCTATTAAAATTTGTTCAAATGTGCTTTATGGCCAAGTTTATGAATAGTTTTTTTTTTTAATGAATGTATACCCTTGAATGTATTTGCAGCTATTTTGATCATTGTATAATCTCAGGGCAAGACAACTAGGTATAGCAAAACTTCTGTTTGCCTGCTTGAGGCATCAATCATTGTGTTAAAATATGATATATCATATTGTTAGATATGTCTACTTTGTATTTCTGTTTTTGTTTATTTTGAGTCCTTATATTAAGTCCAGTTTGAACTTTCCTGATAAATACAATTTTTAAAACCTCTTGTGATGACTTTTAGACTACTCTTTCCGATATTAATATAGCTACACTGACATTCTTCTTGGGATTTATCTAGTTTTCTCTTTTCCTTTCAACGGTTTCTGCATTCTTGTTTTAGATGTACCTCTAGTAAAATAGCATATCACTTGACATTTAAAAACATTTACTCTCACTATTCATTCTATGGTTGTCACATATTTTACTTAATCCCACAATTATTGCTTTATTATTGTTTAACGTTAACTTATTTAATCCTTACTTTCTGCACCCACCATTTCTCCTTGTACCTTAAATTTGGGATCATTTCTCTCTGCTTTAGGAGTCTTTTATGAGGGTCTACTGATAGCCAACTGCCTTTGTTTTTCTGACAAATGTATTTACTCTCACTTTTGAAAGATATGCAAAACATATCACTAACTGTGATAAATACAAATGAACTAAATACTCAAACTAAAATAGAGCATTTTAGGTGTTCCATGTGTACTGAAAAAAGATGTATTCAGTGTTGATGGAAGCCAATTCTAGATATGACAAAGAAGTTCTTCAACTGTAAATTGGTATCTTTCATAAATTACAAAAGAAAAGAAAAGAAAATCAACTCACCCATTAACTATCCAAAGACAGTCTTTGGTCTATTTTTTCTTTTCTCTCCTAGGTAATCTGATTGTACAAATGCCACTTTTTAACTTCTCTTTTCTCTTTGCTTTTTCTCTGCTATATATGGATAATTTATGTAGAACAATTTTCTAGTATCTACTCTGCTGTTAACCTCCTTCCCTAAATTAAAAAAAAAAATTTCAAATCTGCTTGGTCACGTTTGAAGTGTCTTACTCAGTATTTTTCTGTCTAACACATATTTTATATCCTGAATCTGATAAGCCCAATATTCAGAAGCAGCACATATTTGATTCTGTCATCTTGGTTTTGTTGGGACATATTTAAAGTGCTTTGTTTCCTTGTGTCTTATAATTTGAAGTCTGGGCATATGGTGGATTCCTTCACACGATTCTTGTTGACTTTGGGCAAGGGACCTATCCTGGGGCCACTGTAGATAATTTTTTTCAGTTTTTTTTTTAATTTAAGAGTTCTCCATCCTTTGAGTTGTATGAAAGTTAAGTCACATTGCTCAATACAATAATGGAAATTAAATGGTTGTAACTTTGGCATGAAGACCTAAAATACTAGAAGTGATCAGAATAAGATGTTTATTTCTACAAGATTAGTTTTTTATTTTTACCCAGAATTAGGTGAGGGTAAGTAACTTACTGTGCAATATATTTATATCTAATTAAATAAAAATGCATGTGCTTATGTAAATACATATATTCTGTGCATATAAATCTGTCTGTAACTCATCTCAACTGTTAGAAACAGTACTCTGATATCATCAGATATATGGCTAATAATTATATTGTATTTCAAAGAAGTATTCTCACTGAATGAAGAAAAAAGTTTATGGGGAGTTTTTTTAAAGCAATTACTAATTCTCAAATACTCTTTGAACCTATGAACACTAATGATTTTTTTATGCAAGAATATTTTTAAGTCACTATTATATTTTTAAATACATTAACATTGATACCAGGTAAATCAAATGCAATACTCAGCATAATAAAAACTTCAATAAAATTATTTTATTTAGTTATAATATCCATCTCTATCAGCCTGAAATAAAAACTTCCAAGGTCTTAATTGAACTGGATGTTACTTTCTTTTAGAATGCCCCTTTTACATTAAAGTAATTTTTAAACCATTCTGTGTGTCTGACCTTCTGGTGAACACTTAGATGTGGATTCTTGAAAGGCCACAGGTCACCAGAACCATGAAGTGTCAAGTTGGTCCTTGTTTTGGAAAAACTCCAGGTATTTATTCAGAAATATATGTTCATGAAATTTTAAACAAGCATTGTCAAAACCTATAAAAGGAGACAAAATATAGTATAATTCAAAAATTAAAATCTGCATCACAAAATTCGCATTAATGAGGTAATGTACTACTACAATTAAAGGCATGAACTTTAGAGTTACAGCCAGGTTTGCCCATCAATTTAACAATTGTGACTTTGAACAAATCAATCAATTTATCTGAGCATCTGGTTTCCTCAGGCATAACACAAGGATTAAAATGGAACTTTGCTTGGTGTTTTGTAAAGATTAAATAGACACAAAGCATATAATGCTCTTTTACAATCCCTAGCACACTATAAATGTCCAAAATGTAGCTGCAATTATTGCCGATGAATGCTTTAATAAATACAACCACTAAGATGACTATACAAACTATATTTTAAAATACGTAAGTAAAACAAGATGTGACCATGAAAAATTTCAAGTATACCACGGCCCACTCAGCTGACTTGAGGGTCCCCAGAGAGAACCGTGAGAGATTAAGAAAGACACAGACACAAAGACATAAAAAAAAACTGGGGCCAGGTGGGACACTTCCTTCTGATGGAGGAGAAGTGGCCCCAAACTAGCTCAGCCTGTTTATTTTATAATCAAAGCACAAAGGAAGTTGGGAGAGATTTAAGGTCTATAAGGGAGCTATAATGGAATTTTGTTGCTACCTCAATGGCAAGCTGTTCCGTGGTTATCTTGTTGTTGCTAAGGCTTTATCTGTACTATTTGCACCCGGATCTGTGGGCTCTGAGATGCCATTCCATGTAGAAGGCTACATCCCTTGCTCTTTGGCTAGGGTGCAGAGCAACCAAGCGAGACCTTGCCTTCGCCTGGGGCCTTGCCTTTGCTCAAGGTCTGCTATCGGGACAGTGCTCATCCGCTTCCCACATCTCCTCCTTTCTATTTTCTAAATGTAGGTGATGGATGGCTAATGTGGTGGCTCTGAACTGGCATTGGAGGACTCCGTATCCAACTGGCAAAAACAAAGGAGGATTCGAGCAAATATGGAAAAATCTCAGAATATACCAGGCAGAATGTTTTAACATATTTAAGGGGTTGAATCCCTTGAAATCATTAAGAAGATTTTGTGTTATTTGGGCAGGTTGTACAATAGGTTCTTGGCTATTTTGGATGTCTAGAATATTGTGGTGGAACTTAAGCAGATCTATGTTGACGATACTGTGACTCCATATGCCTTGGAGGTGTTTTTTAACTAAGTCCCAATTCCAAAGGCCACTATTATAAAAAACACAAGTAACACAGACCCAATTGTCTGCTGCCGCATGGCATCATAGTCGTTGTTTAATTTTAATTCTATTTATCTGGTTTCTCAATCCAATGACTACAGCCTCCAAGGCATTCAATTTTGTTTCTAGCTTTAAATCTATGGATTCTTGCTGTTGTAGAAACTTGGAGGTATCTTGAGCCAGAGCGTTGACGAACTCAGCATTTTGGAAGGATTGAAACAATGCGGTAGTGGCAGTCACTGTAGAAGCAATGACTGAAATTAAGGTCACCAATCCAAAAATTATCAATCCAATGGCCCTACAAGGCCAGGAAGCAAGTTAGTGGTGTAATTCCTGAAGTGCCTGCAGTCCTGCATCATCATACCAAGGGCCTGATATGTTAGGAATCATAATAAAGGGAGATTGGTGTAAAACCAGGATGTCTTGTCCCGCATTATGGCAGGTGACACAATTTGTAAGATTACAAGTGTTACATTGCAAGGCATAATGGTTTTCTACTGGGGTGACATTAACAAAGCCTGTTAAAAGGACATAAGGGGGTTGGAC
The DNA here is from genome assembly GCA_963574415.1 of Tarsius wallacei. Taxonomy (NCBI): domain Eukaryota; kingdom Metazoa; phylum Chordata; class Mammalia; order Primates; family Tarsiidae; genus Tarsius; species Tarsius wallacei. The sequence goes on along the minus strand of CAUYQG010204775.1, from coordinate 9,842 downwards.
ACAAGCCCAGACCCTGTAGCAGGGGGAGGTTGTATCACAGCTTCCTGCCAAATCGACCAATGACCCACTAGTAAAGTAAAAAAATCAAGGGAGGCGGCGAGCTCCTTTTGGATGTCACCTTGGGAAGTAGTAAGGATGTGACCAACAAAGCCCCAGGGGAAAGGAATTCATGGTTAGGATGAGAGGGGTCTAGTCTGTGAAACTAATCATAGATTAAGAGGGGGGTTCCTGTAAGGTTTTGGACCTTGGGCACAGGAATGGCACATTCTATCCAATTGGGGAATTTTCCAAGCTCTATCCCTGTGCTATTAGTGCAATATGGGATATTGGGGTGAGCCTGGAAAGCATTATAAGTAGAACTAGGGAGTCCCCACTTAGATATAGTTTGTAGATATTTTATTACATCCCAGGGGCCTGAAATGTTAGCAATTTGTGTAACCCCATAGGAGGTTTTATTTTCTTGACTCATCTTAAGACAACCCAACTTACGGGTGTTAGAAAGGCAAATAGGAGGGCTATTACTAGCTCCTGTGAAGTTAAAAATTTGTACTATGGTCATCAGTAATATGTTTATCAGACTGTCCAACCAACATATGGGTATTGTTGGTAAAGACAGGGACTGACCCACCAACCCAAGTAGCAGGTTGGAGAATGGGAGAATCTGTGAAATAAGTCCAGTAAGGATTTCCCCTTGTTCCACCAGCCTGACAGACAGCAATGGCTAGCATGGCCATGAACAAGGCTCAGGGGGAACTTGGCCCCCTATTCTTCTCAACCATCTGTTGAGTTCTTTGAGTCAGACATGTTAACTGGCCCCATGTGGGTAAAGATGTTCTTCTGGTAGTGGCGGAGCCTCCGTCTTGTCTTTGGGGCACTCTCTGTTTCCTTCTGACTGGGCAACTGTACTGGGACTGGTGGGGAGTTCCTCAGCTTCTTGAATCTGTGTTCCAGTCCTTCCGTGGAGTCCATCAACATGTTGGATGACTCTTTCCAGAAGCCAGATAGGTTTATCAGCTCCATCTGGAAAAACACAAGCAAATCCTCTGCCCCATATTAGCACAAGATCGGGTCCCCTCCATTGGTAACTTTGGAGGTCCTTCCATTTTGCCAGACCCATATGATGTTCAGGATTAGAGGCCTGATGCCTATCTGTAGGTGTCTGGCCATGTTCATCACAGTCCAAAAAATTAATTATAAATAACGCATGGTTTAATTGGTCATGGGGGGAATGATAATACCCATCTTCCCCTTTTTGTTTTGATATTTGTCTCTTTAGAGTTTGATTAGCACATTCAGTAATGGCTTATCCTTGAGCATTATAAGGGATTCCTGTAATATGAGTGATAGAATAAGATTGGCAGAAACGTGTAAAGGCAGCACCAGTGCAAGCCGGGCCATTGCCAGTTTTGATATTGGTGGGCTTACCGAGGAAAGCAAAGGCTGCCAAACAATGAGATTACCTGTTTAGCACTTTTTCCCCATGTGGGCAGTGGCAAAAACAAAACGAGAAAGGGTATCTATAATTACATGGACCCATTGTAATTTACCAAAGCTTGGGACGTGGGTAACATCCATTTGCCATAACACATTGGGTCCCAGTCCTTGGGGGTTAACCCCTGTGGACTGCATGGGGAAATGAATAACACAGTTGGAACATTGGCGAATGACTTAACAGGCTTGTTCTCTGGTAAGGTGAAATTCTTTTTGGAGGCTTGAGGCATTTTGGTGATGCATGGCATGAGTGGCTTGTGCAGCCACATAAGAAATTATAGGCTGTGCGGTTGCTATCAAATGATCTATAACTTGATTACCTAAAGCTAAGGGATCAGGCTAAAATGAGTGCCTGGATTTCTGCTCTCTGGGCGGACATGTGAGAGGTCTGTTGGACAAAAGAGCCCATCTTACTGTAATACCCTGCCTTGCCATTGTTAGAGCCATCTGTGAACATGATTAATGCTTCAGGGATGGGGGAAGTCTTGATTACATTGGGAAAATGAAGGATGTGGTGGCAATGAACCACACCAATCTATGTTGAGGGCAATTATTATCAAGGAGGTCAGGGAAATTAGCAAGGGAAAGTTGCCAGGTGTTAGAGTTTTGCCACAGCCAGGATTGCTGGAAGGTCGTGTATGGAACGACAATGACTTGAGGTTTTGAGCCCATTAGCTGTCATAAATGGAAACGACTTTGGCAATGACTTGAGCCACTAGGTCATGAAAGGGAGATAATGGTTTAGAAGGGGTATGGCCCAAATGTAACCACTCCAAAACTCCATTTTGTTGCCATAATACTCCTGTCGGTGTAAGAGGGGTAGGAAGGACTAAAAGTTGAATGGGCAAGTCAGGGTCAACTTGGGTAAGTTGAACCAAGTGAATAGTTGCTTCTACCTTTTGGAGGGCCATAGCGGCCATGGGCATAAGTTGGCATGGGGAATTTGGTGAGGAGTCCCATGGAGAATATCCAACAGTGGCCCAAGCTTTTTAGTGCTGAGCCCAAGGGAACTACGGAGTCAATTAATATCACCTAGAAGCTCTTGAAAGTTGTACAGGTGCACGGTGAATCTGTTCTGATTTGAAGTTTTTGAGGGCAAATTTTATGTCCCTCTATGATATGCCCCAAATAGGAAAAGAGGGTAACCCTTTGGGTCTTTTCTGGTGCCACTATCAGGTCATTATTGAAAAGGGATCTTGTAGGCAGGCAAATACTGTAAGTAATTCTTTCTGGTTTTCATGGGCCACAATAATGTCATCCATATAATGGACGATATAAGCTACAGAACAGGTCTGTCTAATAGGTTCAATGACTCTTGTTGCATGTTTTTGGCACATAGTAGGGCTATTAGCCATACCCTGGGGCAGAACCTGCCAGCAATATCGCTGCATGGGAGCTTGGTGGTTAAGCAAAGGAACAGTAAAGGCAAAATGATGGCAATTGTCTGGATGGAGAGAAATGGTATAGAAACAATCTTTCAAGTCTAATGCTATTAGATGGTAATTCCATGGGATAACAGTAGGGGAAGGAAGCCCTGGCTGTAGGGGCTTCCATAGTTTGGTTAACTGTTCAGAGATCTTACAGTAGCCTCCATCTTTCAGAGGATTTTTTTAATTACAAAAATAGGACTATTCCAAACACTGAGAGTAGGTTTTATGTGCCCTACTGTAAGTTGTTTCTAAACAAGGGCATTAATGGCTTGGAGTTTTTTTCCGGTTAGGGGCCATTGATCAACCCAAACAGGATTATTATTAAGTCAAGTAATTTTGGCAGCAGTCTGGGAAGAGATCAAGGATCCCACTGAAAAGGCTGTTGAGATGAGTAACCTAGGCCTTGTCGCTTTGGCCGGGGGGTAACCTGGATGGAGGTGGACATTTCTTGTTGATACCTTTCCAGGCCTACTGTGGGGTTAAACCCCTGATTTAACATTTGATGAGTGACAGTTGACCCAGGGTTAAGAAGCAAAAGACCCATATTTGTCAAAATGTCATGACCTCCACAGATTTACCAGAAGGCCGGAAAGGACATTTGGCTGGAAAAATCCTGACATACCTTCCCCATCTTCCCATTTTAAAATGTTAGCACTTTGATAAGGGGAATGGATTTGACCAATACCCAACAGGTCAGTGAATGCCCTGTTAAGGGGCCAGGCTCTTGGTCAATGGTTTGTAGCAATGACAGAAACATCTGTCCCAGTGTCTATGATGTCCTTGAAGGGCTTGCCATTGATTTTCAAGCTAAATTCAGGGCATCTCTGTTCTACCAATTGAGACCAATAAACGTGATCAGTAGACCCAAACCCTCTTTTGCCCCGAGAGTGGTGACTGAACACATACCCCCTCTTATTAACTGGAAGGAGCACTAATTGAGCAATTCTTGTTTCAGGAAGTATTTGTATAATGGCATTAGTAGTTTGAGTCATTACTTTAATTTGCCCCATTATTCCTCATCTATAATTCCTGGGAGTACTTGGAACCCCTTTAAGGTGAGGCTGCTAAGTCCCAAAATTAGCTCAACATTGCCCACAGGGATAGGCCCGTACACTCCAGTGGGAATGGCCTGAGGTCCCATTTCTGATGTCAGTACATAGCAGAAGGTGGGACAGACATCCAGTCCTGCACTTTCTGTGGTGGCTTGGAAGAGGTCCCCAGTGGAGCACTTGCACTCTGATTTAAGGAGGAGGGCCATGGGAGAGTCAAGGAGAGGGCCCCCACTGTTTGACAGGGCCAGGGCGGGCCCCGTGGTCCATTTTCCTGTTGTGGGGGAAGCGTATGACCATTTACATCTGTGTTGGATTGACACTCACTAGCCCAATGTTTGCCCCTTTTACATCGGGGGCAAATCCCAGGCTGACATGGAGTTGAGGTTCCCCACAGGAGATGAGCGTTTTGAACAGGTGGGGGCTGAGAACACTGTCTAGCGAAGTGTCCTGGTTGACCACAGGCAAAATATGTTTTTTTAAATTTTAAATTGGCTTTTTTGGGGACAAAGCACCTCTTTGAAGGCTGCAGCCAGGGCTTCTCCTTGAGTGTAGGAGGACCCTATGTCTGCACACAAGTGGATAAAGTCAGTAACAGTCCCCTTGGCCCTATATGACTGGATTGCTTGTTGGCATATCTTGTTAGCATTCTCAAAGGCAATCTGTTTAACTATGACAGACCCTGCTTTATGGTCCCTGATGACTCTGCTGGCCACCTGGTATAGGCATGCTACAAAGTCAGTGTAGGGCTCCTCGGGCCCCTGTCTAATTTTGCTAAGGTCTTGGGATCTTTCTCCCTTAGTAGGAAGCTTTTGCCAAGCTTGTGTAGCACAGATATTGATCTGATGATAGGCTTGCAGAACATAATTTAATCGTTGTTGAATGCCATCATAGGCGCCTTGCCCCACCAACATATTGAACGGGATGACAGCATGATGAACCCGGTTCCTCTTGGCTTCTATTATACCAATCAGATTTCCATAATAAATAATCTCTGGAACTCAAACAAGCCTTGGCTAAAGTCTGTCAATCTTGAGAGGGAATAGCATCAACAGCAATATTATCAAGCAAGCTAGAAACAAAAGGAAAAGTGGGGCCATACATAGATACAGCACCCTTTAAATCTTTCAGAACTTTAAAAGAAAATGTCTGATATGCTCGAATTCCCTGTTCTGGGTTGTTTGGATCAGGCTGCTCAACTACCAGGTAAAAATGAAAGCCAGTTATATCCTCCCCCTCTTCACAAGCTTTCTGTAGACAATGTTGCAGTGGAGACAGCAGGCTATGGCAGGGCTGCCTCTAGCCTTGGCCAGGCACCCAAAGTTAAATTGACCAGTTCTTTAAGATCCAAGTCATCATCGGAGTCATGGACTCCTTGGTCTGTTTCAGACCCTGCATTTGGCTCACACCCATTTTTTAGGGGAGCCTTAGGTGGTGGTGGTAAATCAGGTGCAGGGGGTGACAGTGCAGATGGAGGCAGCTTATTTGCCATGATATCTAATGGTACCCGAGAGTCCTCTCGCTGTGGGTCGAGGCAATCCTGGATCAAAGACCACAGGGTGAACATAGGGATGGGAACTTTATGAGGGCCTTCTGCTGTGTAACGTCCCCTACCTTATTCCAAGTATCCAAATTAACTGTTCCTTGAGTGGGGAACCAGGGGCATGTTTCCTATACAAAGCTTAAAAATTCGTCTACCTGAGAACCTTTAACCAGGCAACCTCTTGCTCGAAGCATAGATTTTAACACTTGGACATACAGACTCCTCCCTTGAGAGCCAGAATTACCCATGTTTTACACCCAGCTGAACTAAATCCACTCCTTACCTTCCCTTATTTTAGGTGCACCACTCTCGGAGTATCTCTTTGCCTGAGATTAGGCGTTCTCTTGTGCTCAGATCCCTGTTCAGTTGCCAGATGTCATGACCCACGCAGCTGCCTTGAGAGTCCCAAGACAGAGTGGCAAGAGATTAAAAAAGACACAGACACAGACATAAAGAAAAGCTAGGGCCTGGTGGGATCTCTCCTCTGATGGAGGAGAAGTGGTCCCGAACTAGCTCAGCTCAGGAAGTTGGGAGAGATTTAAGCTCTATGAGGGAGCTATAACGGAATTTTGTTGCTACCTAAATGGCAAGCTGTTCCGTGGTTATCTTGTTGTTGCTAAGGCTTTATTCATACTATTTGCACCCAGGTGTGTGGGCTCTAAGATGCTGTTCCATGTAGCAGGCTGCATCCCTTGCTCTTTGGCTAGGGTGCAGAGCAACCAGGTGGGACCTGGCCTTCACCTGGGTTCTTGCCTTTGCTGGAGGCCTGCTATCCAGACATCGCTCATCCACTCCCCACACAAGCAGGTCCCAGGAAACCAAGAAAAGATAACCAAAGAAGAAAAATAAAGAAAGAACAGAAAACAAATAATAAAATGGACTTAAATTTAAATCCTAACAAATCAACAATTTATTTAAATATAAATGGTCTAATATGGCAATCAAAAGACAGAGATTGACACAGTAGCTATGAAAAAAAAACGTGGTCCAATTATATGCTGTTTATAAGAAATTCACTTCATATACAACATAGGTAGACCGAAAGTTTAAAACGTTTATCCTGGTAGCATTAACTTTGTAAAAACACATGATTGGTTATAAGAATAACAGAAAGGTAGATCAATGGTCTTTTAACTTAGAATGAACCAGGGAGGTATTATGTGTAGATCTTTTCTGAACAAAATCAACTAATGAATGACAGCCAAGTATAACTGGCATGTATAAGACAAAGGAAAAAAAAAGAGTGATGAAGAGGGTACACTTTATACAAAAATAGGTTCTGTAGAGATTAAACAGAAAAAGGTGAACAAATTTAACTATGTATAATTGAAATAGCTGTTCACTAAAGACATTCTAAACAGAGTTAAAAGATAAGCAAGAAGGACTTCTAGTTAAACTGTGGCAAAGTGAATCCATTCTTAAGTCTCTGCTCTCTCATGAGATCTGCTAAATGGCAGTAAAATAATGAAAAGTGAAAAAGCACGAAGACAAAGAGAGAGGGAAGAGAAGAAACAATAACAGGAGATAGCAGCAAAATTTTAGAAGCTGGGAAGTGCACACATAAATAGTAGCTGAGGGGCAAGTGGGACTGAAGTTACTACAATCCATTAATAAAAACCTATAAAAGGTCAAAGCCTATGACCTCAAGTCAGTTTATTGGAAGATTGTCACTGGAGAAACTCCATGAGAAGAATTCTAAATATGGAGTTTTAGAAGTCCCAAATCAAGACTCTCCCTCCCAATTCCTCTAAAATGAAGCTACCAGTTGACAAGCCCCACCAATTCATACACATGTAATAAACAGCTTTTCATCATCTTCCTCTCAAGTATAAACAAACATCCAAAGAATGCAGACATTTTAAAAAAGTACCTAATGTAAGTGACTGGCACCTTGACAGAAACTGATATCATCTATCAAAATCCATTTTTCCTTTTTATTGTGGTAAAATAATTTAAAATCAATGCAAGGCTCTTCAGGTACATATTTTCCAGCCCCCATTGGGCTACACATGGCCATGTTGTTAAATTTTCATCAATGGAATCTGAACAGAGGTGACATTTTCAGCCCAGAGCCTTTAAAACAGTGAAATTGCCTACACTATGCTGTCTTTCCCCCTTCCTGTAAGCCTGAGCACAATGTGTCTGTGAGTCATCTTTAATCATGCAGATGAGAAAAATGCCCTACCAAGGGAAGACAAACAAGATGGAAGAAACTATCCTTGAATAATTGTGTGTACGTATTTCCAGCTGCTTACTGACCCAGAACTTGAACTATTATATCAAATAAATTTATCTCCTGTTTGAACCATTGTATTTATGGGATCGCAATGAAACACCAGCTTGTGTTAACCTAATACAAACTCCAAAATAAAAAGATACTCTGAGAAAATGAGTAGAGAAAGCTTCCAAGAGCATGTAAAGAAGAAAACAACTGAGAGATCCAAATTATCAAATAACTAATAAAAAAAATGTCCCCAGAACTGAGAATTAAAGTTCCCAGATGAAAAGGAGTCAAGGATGCCAAGAACAATAATTTTAAACACATAAAATCTCTTACCAAGAATCATGATCCTGAAATTTAGGAATATTATAAAGAGAAGATGCTAAAAATTACTCAAGAAAATAAAAGAAACCACATACAATGAATCTAAGATAAGAATGGGAGAACAGCAAAAGTATTCAGGACAACTTAAGATAGTGGAGCAGCAGTTTAAAATCTTAAAAAAAATTTATTTTTAATCTCAAATTTTATAACCAGCTAAACTATTTGATAAATTCCAGAACAGAATAAAGATGCTTTTATAAATGAGGGCTCTGAACATTTTTTAAGAACACAACATTATATTATTAAAATAAAAAATTTGTATAAAAGCATTACAGATCAAAAGCTGTACTTACATTTATTGATTTTAAGTCCAATTATGCATCAAGCACTGATTGGTCACAGTAACATGTATTATACACATACAAACACTTAATTCCACCTCACCAAACAATCTGATTGATGCAAAAGATGTGGAGTACTGACACAGGAGACTGCCCCATCATTTAAATCAGCTTGATGCCAAATTATTAAACTGTTGAAAGTTACCCATCTCCAGAAAGGCATTTCTCATTGTTATAAAAGTGCTTAAAAGCTAACCCTAATCCTATGCCTAGCTTATAATTTATTCAAGAAACTGCAAAGAGCCATTGTCTACTTACTTTTTGTTTGTTTGGGGTTTTGTGGGGGAGATAACAGGAGTCATGCTGTTTCTGATCAAAAACTGCTGGATATGTCTAGTTATTAATATCAAGTCTCCCTATAAAATAGTCAAACATTTATTTAAAATACCTTACATATGATCTAAAATAAACTTGGCAAACTACAATTATACACATGTTTTATACCATGAATTCAAATCAACCTACTCTGAAATTTCCCAGGATGGCTTTCCTACATTAATTTTAAGTATTGCACTGCCCAACCTTTGGTTCATGATTGTGTAAGCCAGATGCACTGCTTAGCTTCAGGGCAGAAGTCATTAGCAGCAACAAGTCTCCGGTGACTCCTGTGTTATAAGCACATTTCATGGAATACTGTCATGAGTGGCATCTGAACTAATACGCTCCACTTTGCAACAATTACCCAATCCAAAGGATTTTAAGACGTGTGTGTCTTGATTCTGTTAAAAATGTCAACTAGTATGAACACTGAACCATACCCATTGTGTGTAAACAAGTTAGAGGGCTTTTCTCTGAAATTGAAAAGATCTAGTTAGTAAATACTACTACTGTGTTTCTAAGTGCTTGGGTTTTATAAGTGGATTCCAGGACTGTCTCAACACCAACTAAATCAAATATACTTTCTTTTTTTTAATTATTTTTATTAATCAGTATTTTTTATTATCATATTGTGGGGTACAGTTAAGGATTAGATATACAAATATGCTTCGTTCAGACACCCTTGGTGATAAGAGGTGTCTCCCCGTCCACAGACAGATATTGAGTATCATTAATCCCATCCCCCCTTCCCTCCCCTCCCCGTAATTTCCCACCACTGTCAGTCATTTTCTTATAGTATTACATTGCATGTTCAAGGTTCACTATATGAGTGAGAACGTGTGATACTCCGATCTCTGTTTCTGTGAGAGGTCACTCAGTAGTATAGATTCTAGTTCCATCCAAGTTGCTGCGAAATCCATGATTTTGTTCTTTTTTATGGCTGCATAGTATTCCATCGTGTACATGTACCACATTTTTTTAATCCAGTCCTCTTTTGATGGACAACATGGTTGCTTCCATGTTCTTGCTATTGTGAACAATGCTGCGATAAACATACGTGTGCAG
>CAUYQG010204768.1:0-28605 GCA_963574415.1 Tarsius wallacei | reverse complement strand
CACTCTGTTGCCCAGGCTGGAGTGCAGTGGCATACTCACGGCCACCGCAGCCTTGACCTGCTGGGCTCCAGCGATCCTTCTGTCTCAGCCTTCCAAGTAGCCGGAACTACAGGCACGCGCTACCATGCCTGGCTAATTTTTGATTTATTGTAGTGATGAGGTCTCGCCAAGTTGCCCGGGTGGGTCTCAAACTCGTGGGCTCAGGTAATTCACTCGCCTCAGCCTCCCAAAGTGCTGGGATTACAGGTTGAGCTACTGAGCCTGGCTGTCTTTTTAAATGAATGAATAATATTTAGACATATTTATGGGTTGCTCGTGATATTTTGATATACACATGGAATGTGCAATGTTCAAGTTAGAGTATTTAGGGTATCTATCATCTCAAGTACTTATCATTTGTATATGTTGAGAACATTTCAAGTACACTCTACTAGCTATGTGGAAATACACCATGGGTGCCAAAAACATTTTTTAAGAATGGAAAAATTGATATTACAATTATAATTCTCAGGAAGATGAAAACAAGTCACGTTTGACTTCTGCAATGACAAGGGGTGTTCAACAAGGAGTGTTCAAAGTGGTTACCATCAGCATCTAGACACTTCTGATGACAACGAACATCTCTTAAAATGTGTATACTTTCTTTGGCTTCCTGTATATAATACCTTGTTGTTAACTATAGCACCCTACTCTGCTATCTAACAGTAGAACTCACTCCCTCTAACTGTATATTTGCACTTGTTAGCCAACCTCTGTTTATCCCCCCCAACCCACAAAGTCTTCACAGCTTCTGATAACCATCATACTACTATCTACCTCCATGAGATCAACTTTTAGCTCCCACCTATGAGTGAGAACATGTGATGATTGTCTTTATATGCCTGGCTTATTTCACTTAGGTTAATGACTTCCAGTGCCATTCATATTGCTGCAAGTGGCATGATTTCATTCTTTCCTATGACTGAATAGTATTTCATTCGATATATATATATATATCCCATTTTCTTATCAATTCATCCATTGATGGACACTTAGGTTGATTCCATATATTGACTAATGTGCATAACAGTGTTATAGTAAATATGAGAGTGCAAGTATCCCTTTCATATACTGATTTTCCTTTGGATAAATATCTGATAGTGGAATTTCTGGACCGTATGGTAGTTCTAATTTCAGTTTTTTGAGAAATCTTCATAATTTTTATAGTGGCTGTATTAATTTATATTTCCACCAACAGTATATGAGTTTCCTGGCCGGGTGCAGTGGCTCAAGACTGTAATCCCAGCACTTTGGGAGGCTGAGGTGAGGGGACTGCCTGAGTTCACGGGTTCAGGAACAGCATGAGCAATTTGGTGAGACCTCATCTTTCCAATAAATCCAAAAATTAGGCAGGTGTGGTAGTGTGCGCCTGTAATTTCGCCTGCTTGGAAGGTTGAGGCGGAAGGATCGCCAACCCAGCAGGTAGACACTGGGATGGTCTTGAGTATGTCACTGCCCTCCAGCCTGGGTGACTCAAAAAAAAAAAAAGTAGTAGTGATGATTACACAGCATTGTGAATGTAATTAATGCCACTGAATTGTGCATCTAAAAATGACTAAAACGGTCATTTTATTTTATGTATATTTTACCACAATGAAAACAGCTTAAAAATGTGAAATTAAAATACATGATAGCAAAAAATAAGGAAGGTAGAGAAGAGAGTACATTGAAGAGTGAAAATGTGTTTGTTCCTTATTCAGGGAAGATGGAGACATTGAACACATTTTATCATCATTGGAAGAATACTTATGTAAGAATGCCTGCTAAAATTGTACAGATAATCACTAAAAGAACAGAATACATTTTCTGGTCTCAAAATGAACAGAAGAGAAACAAAAGAAAACAATGTAAAAAGTCTCTGCGGATTATCAAAGACTGATGTCAGGAAACAAAGACTACAAATTAGCTATGACTTAGGAGGTGATACAGGCTCTTATACATTTGCTCTCAATGTCCCTTCTGGTCTTGGTCCCCTGCTCTGTATCATGGAAGACTGGATGCCTGAAAACGATTTTGCCTAGACATTTCTTTGTCAGCTGGCTTCTGTTAGACTTGCAATGGAAGGCACCACACGGGTAGGTGATTAGAAGTTAGGAAGAAGGAGAAAACCAGACCCCACACCTTTTTTGGTGGGGGAAGGAAGGGTGCTTTGGAGAGCTTTTTATCAGAAGTCACAAAAAACAAAATGGAGCACCTGGGTCTTGCAAAAGTTGCATGTTTCCAACAGCAATACAGACTTTATGATTCATAACAAAGCAGCAATGGCACCAGGTACTGCAGCAGCCCTGGCCACACAGTGTCCTGCCTCTATCTTCCCCAGCTGTCCCAGCTGTCTGTGACATCTGCAGGTAATTGTGGGTCCCTGCGTTCCCACACTATCAGATAAATAGGCCATGGATCTCTGTGACACAGCTTCAGCAGTGGTTCCATTTGGCAGAAGCTGAATTGGGTTTCCAGCAGCTTTACGGCTGGGGACTGTGTGCTGCAGGCCACACCATTTCTCTTCTGCTCTTTAGCCAGGAAGGTGGTGGATTATTGCAGATTCTAATCATCGAGGAGCTTGACATTTTCCTTTTGATTACTCCAGGCCTTCTAACCCTTTTGTAACTATTCCCTGTGTTAAATTTCCTCCAGTTGGCCGGGCTCGGTGGCTCAGCCTGTAATCCCGCGCTTTGGGAGGTCGAGGTGAGTGGATTGCCTGAGCCCGCGGGTTCGAGACCCACCTGGGCAACTTGGCGAGACCGCATCTCTACAATAAATCAAAAAATTAGCCGGGTGTGGTAGCGTGCACCTGCAATTCCGGCTACTCGGACGGCTGGGGCGGAAGGATTACCGGAGCCCAGCAGGTCGAGGCTGCGGTGGCCGGGAGCAGCCACTGCACTCCAGTCTGGGTGACAGAGTGAGACTCCAACTCAAAAAAAAAAAAAAAAAAAAAAAAATTTCCTCCAGTTTAAATACCAATGAAAGTTTTTCTTATCTTGACTGGGCAATGACTGATACATGATGAAGGATACAGTACTGCTGTAACTAAAACAGTTTTCCTTTTATCTTTCCACATTTACTCATAGTTAATTTAATTTAGTATTATTTTAAATGATCAAATACATAGAATGCATTCTGTTATTGATTTAATGCATAATACAAAATGCATACAAATTGCAGGATAAAATATATCTCAAATCAAAATAAGGATGTAAATCACAAGAAAAACAATACATTTGTATTTCATAGTTTAATATATTAACATATACTAAGTTCTTCTGGGAATCAATTCATGGTGAATAAATAAGAACATGGTTAAAATCAAGATACGAGTCACATGATAAGTCAATACATTTTTCCTTCTCCTAAAGTTTCTTTTTTGGCATATATGTAGAAAAAATTATGATTATGCCTTTAGCCTAGAAAATCTGTTCTAATATTGTTCACTAGATTCCACATTAAACATTTTAATATTTGTATGACTTGCCACAATGAACCCATTAGCAGGTTTTATATTTCCTGATTATGTTTGAACTATGATCGCTTATTTCTTCATTGAGTTACAAGGATTCATGATGTGGTTTATTAGGCATACTTATGAGTTGCTCATATAATTACAGAGAGGAACAATACATGGAAAAATGAAAATACAATTTTAGGCATAGGATAAAAGCTTAACTTTTATAAACATCGGTTCCAGTGAAATATGTGACGTATCATGATAGAAATATACCAGATGAAGACAACATTATGGAGGAAGATGTGCTTCCCTGTTTTATGCATTCTGGTGCATTCCTATAGGTTTTCCCGACCTCCAGAAATAACAGATAGTGATAGTGAAAAGGCCTTTAATCCAGGACTTTCTAAGGATGACCAAAAGATGTATGGAGCATGGTTTGAACTAAAAGATGTATGGAGTATGATTGAAATCAGAATCAGAACTCTACGTTTTACCACACATTAAATTTGGCACCAGTACATGTATTTGTAAGTATGTAGATAATATTTTGAAAGGAGATTTCTACTTTTCAGTCCTTTGTACATGATTGCTTCCCTATTGGATAAGGATCGATTGCCTGAGTGTTGTTGCATATAGCAGGCAAAAGTGTAGGTCTGAATGCAAGCTGCTTGGCTGCTTGACTTCAACTTGGTTCCATTACTAACTGTGTGGTCCTGGGTGAGTTACATTCCAGAGTTCTAGAAGACTTGGTGTGGAGAAAATCAAGAAATTGCTTCATGCCTTGATGGCAAATGTGGAATTACAAAGAAGGTTGCTAAATCTTGGGAGACCTCTCCTTGAATCTGAGCTAGCTTGTGATTGTTTTTGACCAATAGAGTGTGAAGTAATGATACTATGTGACTTCTGAGGCTCAGTAATAAAAGAAAATTCAATTCCGAGACACTCCTTCAACTCTGATGACTATGTAAGTCTGACTACCCTGAGGCTACCATTGTTTGAGGAAGCCTTGGTCACATGGAGAGGCTACATATGATGGCATAATAGGTGTTTAAATCCCAGTTGATAGCCAGACTCAACCAACAATCCTGTAAGTAAACAAATACTCAGATAATTCTAGGTCAAATCATCAAATCACTCCCAACCTTTGAGTCTTCCCAATCAAACTCGCAGACATGGTGTATGAGAGACAAGCCAACTGTACTCTCTGTTAAAATTCCAGACAGACAGAATAAATAAACATAATAAAATAGTTGTTTTTAAGTAAAAAAAAAACTTGGAATGGTTTGTTATGCAGCAGTAATAACAAAGAAGAGAATTAAACATATAATCATGATTATTTTATCTTGTCTAATTTTCACAAAGCTTGATCTTTGAATTTGCCATTAGCAACCAGCATAGTTCCTCAACTGAATACGCATTTATTGCTTACCCACTGTAAATCATCACTTACAGGATAAACAATAAAAAATTTACATCATAAAAAAGAAGGCTGAGCACAGTGGCTCACATCTATAACCCCAGCACTTTGGGAGGCCAAGGTGAGAGGATTGCCTGAGTCCAGGAGTTCGAGACCAGCCTGGGCAACTTGGTGAGACCTCATCTCTAGAATAAATAAATAAATAAAAATTAGCTGGGCATGGTGGCAGGTGCCTGTAGTTCCAGCTACTTGGAAGACTGAGGGAGAAGGATCACCTGAGCCTAGCAGGTCGAAGCTGTGGTGTCTGTGAGTATGCCACTGCCCTCCAACCTGGGTGACAGAGAGACTCCAACTCAAAAAAACAAAACAAAGCAATGTGTAGACATCAAAACTACGGTAAGGGCTCTGGGCATCAAAAGGATGCTTATAGGTTCTAATGCAAGATGGATCCACTTTACATCAGCTGTGACCATAGAACCAAGGCAACCACAAGAGACTTATTGGAAGAGTAATGTAGCCCACTGGAACCTGAGGTGGGTCCTTGTAAAATACACTCCCCCACCCTCTCTGTTGTGTTTTTCTGCATGCATGTTTTTACTCTAAAAATCTTTCTCATAGAGGAGTAGGAGAATGGGCAAGCATACAAGAAGAGTGTATCAGTGTCATTGCTATAGAGTTTGAAACATGAATTATCTGAGTCATATATCTCTATTAACTAAATAATGACCTCAAAGAGATCTTTTCAACTGGATGTGTCTGAGTTACCTGGAACCTGGATTTACTTTTTAAAAGAAAATTCAGAGAATAACTAGAATGCAGTGTGGAGAAATACAGAAAGTTACGTTTCTGCGTATCTTGAATCATAACAGATAGTATCAAACCTTTCATGTGCCAACACTGTACAACACATACTTACTTCTAAGCCATCCACGCTAAAATATACACATGTGAAGGACAGGAAAGGAATGGGGCCCTCTTTTAGGGTGCTTCTCTTCATCTTTCTGCATCATCTCTGCTCTGCCTTTTCTCTTCTCATTCCCATAGCATCCTTCCCCAGGTTGTGTAGACATGAGCTGTAAATTCGCTACAAAAACTTACTTTCTAAATTCCTAGTCATCCCATCTGCAAACTCATGATGCTGCCTGCCTGCATGGTGTTGATATTTACACTGCTGTTCTCAATGATGTTCTCTCACCATTACTCTCCAGAGATAGTGGTGATTTCTGTGTTTTCCAAGTTCTGCAGCTCTCTTTCTCATGTGGACATCCTTAATCCCACACTTCCCTGTCCTGTTTCTGTATTTGTCCTGCTGTACAGTCAGCATTCTAGATGATGGAGGATCATTGTAAATCACCTTTGGCGGGATGAGTCACTTTGTACTTAGAATTGAGCTGAAGAGCATTCCTCATTATGGAACAAGGTGGCATTTCCATTTTAACCATTAAATGTTCCCTTGCCAACAGCAGCTAGGAGATGTTACCGTCTAACATTTTCCATCCAATATTGTATAGGCTGCAAGAGTTCTGTATGTCCCTAACTAAAGATATAATGTAGAGTTGATTATTTTTTCAATGAGGGTGTTTTCATGAAGATGGAGAATGCCATTCTTGTGTTGTCCTTTAAGTTAAGACAAATTATTATTCAATAACAAAAAAATGATTACTTGTTTATTGTATTCTGCTTTCAATAGTTTTGAGTGGATTTGAAAAGTATAGACTATAAGTCACTGAAGAAGTTTATTTTCTTTCTTGAGGAAAGATAATCACACATGAACCAAACTTAAGTTTCACATACAATTTTGATTACCTTTCTACAAGCCGTTAGAATGTTATTTTTTTTTTAAGCTTCAGAGCAATTAATGACTAGAACAGCAGGAAGTACTTAATTGAGTATTGATTTAAGGCAAAGCTTCTGTTGAGCTGAGGCATTGCATTATAATTAACGGACCCTCACCAGACTTTAATTTTTCTACACTACACCTGATTTTCAAGGGATGTAATAACAACCTTCAAACAATCCAAAGAGTGAGGCTGGACTTTTCCTATTAACGTTTTAAAGTTTTGACTGAATTTTTAACATACCCAAAGGACTTCTGGCTTTTGACAGTAGCCTCAAAGTCTGCTGCATTGTGAATGTTGTACACTTAAAATTAAATTGTCCCATTGACATATTGTCAGTTAGTCAATAAATTCGTTCATATAAGTTTAATACAAGATAATATTATTAATGGCATGGTTTACTGAGGAGGGCTGTGCCTTATTTCCCTGGAGTTCTGTAGAAAATAATAGATTGTCATTTATTTGGAATGGCACAGCTGAATGCTTACTTGAAGGGCAGAAGATGAGGGAAAATTTCTTTCAAGGATCCATTCATAATAGCATTCAATGACTACTTAATCCCTATAGAATGACCAGAGATAGATTAGTTTGCATTTTTAAAAATCGCCATCTGGCTACCATCTAATTTGGTATACAACTTAAATTCCAGCTTTTCTAAGTTTAATATTATGACTTACTTTTTATCAGTTTTGAGGATTCATTTAAATAAGTACCAAATGCATAGCATCATTAAGATCTTTAAGGATGCAGAGATAAACAAAGCATGGCCAGAAGTAGTCATTTTCGTGTATGTTATAAAATAACTAAATAAAGAATGACTCACTAGTTAAATCTGTTTACAAAATCTTATAAAATTATCAACGATCTCATTTTCCCTCCTTAAAATAAAGCCCAGGAGACCAAAAAAGGATGGCAGAGGTGCGGGGTGTGTAGAAAGAGAAAGAGTAAAGAAGAAACATCAAGAAGTCCCTATGGGAAAGTTTTTAAGATGTAAAGAAAGGTCACAAGCCACAGAAAAATTAGGCCAATTGATGACAAACAAACAAACGAAAAGCTATGGAATTTAACTGAGTAGTCCCTTGTGACCTTATGCAAAGTTAAAAAAAATGTTATTGTGTATGTTTGGGGAATTCAACATGAAGTTATAAGATATAGATACACACATATTATTATATTAATATATATTAGCCCCATATATGTACTAGAGTAGAAAAAACTCACATATCCTTAATTTTACATAGTTCATCATTTTTCCCTCTGTGGTAATCTAATCCTCAAGCAAAAATCTTGAATCCGATACAATATTATTGACTACATTCCTCACGTTACACATTGGATCTTTCGATTTGTTCATCTTGCATATTTGCCACTTTGTGTCCTTTGGTCTTTTTCTTCCCTTCCTCCCTCCCCTGACCCTAGTAACCACTATTATATTCTCTGTCCCCGTGTACCGCCCTTTGAAAAATAGTCCACATATAAATGAGATCATGCAGTTACCACAACGTCCTCTGGGTCCATCCATGTTGTGGCAAATTGGTCCGTTTTGAGGCTGAATAATATCCCATTCGTTTTCCTACTCACAAGTCTTTAAATTTCTTCCCACCTGCTATTATAGCCAAATCTCCTTCCTTTCAAGTCTTATACATGTTCCCCTACAGCTGCTGCAAAAGTGTAAAAGTTTCAGTCTCTTCCATCTCATCTTGCCATCTCGACATATGAGACTAGCTGTTTGTTTCTGCTGTGGAGTGGCTTGGGAGTTTGTTGCAATCCCAGCAGCAATTTCAAGTCTGGCAACTGGCACTCCCTTTCTGAAGTGTGTAACAGCTACTTTGTGTCAGCTCCCAGGAGAGCTTACGCTTTGGGGAAAAAGCAATGGAACACTTGCAGTTAGGGTTATACTGGCTGAATTTTAAAACGCTTCAATGGATTCAAGACTCCAGTACATTTTATCGATCATGGAGCTCAGAGCATAATTGGTTGAATCTCTTAGGAAGTAGATGTTCAGGATTAACCATGCAGTGTTTAGATATGAATCACTGAGTGACCTTTAATTTACTCTGCATCTTCAAAATCAGGTAGTGTGAAGAAAAACAAGGTGATAGATTGTCGGCTTATTTCCATTTTAGATTAACCAAGACACTGGTAAAGCAGCGCAAAAAATTAGCATTATATATATTGCATAATATATATCATATAGCTCATACATACATTTTATATCTTATATAGCTTATACATCTTATTTATTTCTTTTTATTTATTTATTTTTCTTGAGTCAGAGTCTTACTCTGTCCCCCAGGCTGGAGTGCAGTGGCACACTCACAGCCACCACAGCTTTGACCTGCTGGGCTCAGGTGATTCTTCTGCCTCAGCCTTCCAAGTTACTGGAACTACAGGAGAGCATGATCATGCCCAGCTAATTTTCCTTGATTTATTGTAGAGATGAGGTCCCACCAAGTTGCCCATGCTGGTCTCAAACCCCTGGGCTCAGGCAATCCTCTCGCCTTGACCTCCCAAAGTGCTGGGATTATAGACATGAGCCACCGCACCCCCCTTACATCTTAATGATTAAATTTGTGTGGGGATATGTATGAACTGAGGAAAAGGGCATTTCTTATCTCTTTGAATGTTTTTTATATAAGGCCAAGATGAATGGCATTTAACATTTGCAGAATTATTATTTCACTTGGATAATTATACTTTCCTTCTTTACACACTGATGTTTATTCACTTGTACTTTATTGGAAATATATGAAAATTCATAACCTTTTGGAGGATGTGTGCTTGTGTGATGACTCAACTTGGTCCTCCAGCAATGTTATAGAAAAACTATTTTATCAAATACTAATTATCAACATACTAATTCCAACAGAACAGTGATGTTTATTACTGTATGAAATATTTTCACTACAAACACTAAGAACTATTAAAATACAGCTATTTTCTAGTAGCAGAGAAATTCTGGACTCTGAATTTCTTTCCATATTATTGAGTTAGGAATTGGGAAGCACATTTTCGAGTCATGTACTATTGTGGGCCATTGAGAACGTGGCTTTTTCTGGGAAAGGAGGTGGGTATTTGAACCTCAACGTGCTATAGATTATATTATTACCACCTGGGGCACAGCTAGGGTAAATTAGGTGAAAGGTGGGGTATTTTGTTCAATGTATGAACAAGCGAATGAGTGAATGAATAACCAAATAAAAAAATAGCCAGTACTATTGTTGGCCACCATAATCAAGTTGCATTTTCTGTTCCCCACCTGTGTTTTCTCAGTTTTCCTTGCAGAGTGGGAAAATGCAGTCAAGAAGATACATCTAAGTAACAATAGCAGTGATATCAAAAAAAGAGTGATTGAACATGTAAGGGGAAGGTTCTGGACATTCAAACTCCAGCTTTACTCCTTTCCTGGCCAGGACTCTGCAGTAGTTGAGAGTACAGACTGTATCTAGAATATTATCTGTCATAGCTCAGCATACCACTTTGTTGTTATTGTTAAGTAACTATAGGTAAGTAAGGTAAACACTACCCATCAATTTCCTCATCTGTAAAAAGAGTATAATATTTTTCCCTACCTCAAATGAACAGCTTGAGTATTAAAGGAGATAATATATGTAAAATATTTAAGACACTTTTTGAGAAAATTGAAGAATCCAGGTATCACTAATCATTCTTATTACTATTATTCTCTCTATGCAGTCTTGAATGTTTAGTTTTTTCTTTTGTAGCCCTTAACATTTGCCTTCCTGTGAATGACATTATCCATTTGTATCTCCGATCACTGGCATTCTTCTCGAAGTTCGTGTTGATCTGATAGTCCTGTGGTTCTCCTTGTGGTTCTTGTCATTCTTCCTCCCCGAACTTTATAGCAGAGGGAAAGAAAAGATGTCCCTATTGCATGAGACTTAGGGCAGGCCTGGATTTCTCAGTCTCTTCATTGTAAAGCAATATTTATTAGTCTTTCTCTTGTGTATAACTCTTGTATCCACAGAGATCCCCTAGGAATTAGCTGGGAAACAATAAATGTAGGCGCTTAGCATGGCATACTCGCAAATGCCTCTGACCCCACTAACCATCTTTTCACACTATTGCTCATTACTCAAACCATGCCTTGAGATGTAACAGAATGTCTTCCCCAAATGTCATATCTGAAATTCATAACTTTGATGCTATAAGGACCAACTATGACTTCAAATATTTCTTTATCATTTCTCTAAATTTGCTACAAGTGTCTTCTATATTTAAAGGCAACTGAGTAGAGATGAGGGCAGGATAAATGCAAAAGTAGACAAATGTATGTAACAGGGGCATACAAATGAAGAAGTCTCAGAACTGTGATATTGGAATTATTGTATGACAAATGTGTATGATAATGCAAAGGTAAACAACTTGAAGACCTAAGGACATGTTTTACATGATGATTTTGTTTAACTGAACTTTATTCCAAAGCACTATGCTGAGAATTACTATTTTGGGAACTCTTCATTTCTTCACCTACTGAATCCTATTCCCTTGACCCTTGAAGTTGGAATTGGTTTAGGAGAATATCACACTATAAAAAATTATAATTTTCCTTTAAACATGTACCTGGTTTATCTATAGAAGACATGCTTTTGAGTATTCATGAGTCATTTGAAGAGGCTGAGTGTAAATCTAGTTGGTGACCAAATAAGGGAAAATGTTGCTTATTTTTTTTAATAATAAAAATTCAGTGGAGTGGAATAAGAGGACAATTCATTATCCTGTCATGAGAAATTTCAGAAAAGTATTGCCACTATTCAGCAGAGTTGATTTGAGCATCATATGGAGTATGCAAAATAATGAAATTCATAGATAAACAGAAATGATAAAAAAAAATAAAGGCATGCCCAGGAAACGACAATATTTCTTATTCTTAAAACGGATATAAAAATGTGAAATAAAGCAATGACTTTGAAAGCAGATGTACAGCACCGTGCATGCCATTCTGGTGGTATAAATCATAAAAATGCTTCGCAATGTAAATGTTTAGGATACTTTTATTGAATTACTGCAACAACAGTAACGTGTGATGAAAGGAAGGCATCCATATATATGCTAATTAAGAAATGGCAGCACACTGTAACTACTGCACAAACCATAAAATATTCAGTTCATGTTTGTTGAGAATCCAAAGAGGTTCTTTTTTAGCTTTATAGGTGCAATTTGGCTGCGAAAGAGGTGTGCGTGATGCAGATTGTTAAATGCTTTTTGTCATTACTCTCTGTTTAACAAGGTGCTCCAGTATGATGAAGGAAAGGACAGCTTGGAGTTGAAACACTCTTTTAAATCACTTTTATGAGTTTGGAGAAGGATATTGACCTCCTTCCCCCAAAGAGTCTTTGCTTTGCAAATCACTTTGATGAGTACAAAGTCTATTTTGTCGCTATTGATCAAGGTGATGTGGATAAATAGTTGGAATGGTTAGCTATATGTTTGGTAGTGCTGTTTTTTTTTTAAATTTGCACGTTAAACTTAGAATGAGACCTTAAAGAGATTCACATAACTCATTCCTTAATTGGCCTCAACAAATTGTTCTTTCTACATCTAAGCATGGGGCTAAAAAATGTCATTTCCATAATCCAATATTAAGATTAATTGAAATGATCTAACATATTGTACTATGTATTTTTTTCATTTGTGCGTTTTATCTCTCTTTTTTTTGAGTCAGAGTCTCACTCTGTCGCCCAGGCTGGAGTGCAGTGGCATGCTCATGGCCACCGCAGCCTCGACCTGCTGGGCTCAGGCGCGATCCTTCCACCTCAGCCTTCCAAGTAGCTGGAACTACAGGTGCAAGTACCACACCTAGTTAATTTTTTTATTTTTTGTAGAAACGCGGTCCCACCAAGTTGACCATGCTGGTCTTGAACCCCTGGGCTCAGGCAATCCTCTCGCCTCAGCCTCCCAAAGTGCTTATATTACAGGCTTGAGCCACCACATCTGGCCTTATTTCTCTCTTAGGACGTCAAGTTTATTTTATTTACTCTTTAGAATGCCAATATTTCTAGTCTTTGATTGAACCAAATTTATATTTTTAAATGTTTGGACCTATGAACTTTACATTATCTAGGTATTACGCCTAAATTACTATTGCTTCCATAACTTTGTAGATAATAAAATTTGCTTCTTACTGTCTTCACATTACATACCGATCACACAGGCTTCTCTTGCTATCATGTTGGTAAGGAAATATTGAAAATGGGTCAAAGCCCTATGCAGAGAATTGCTATTTGGGGAACCCCACACTTCTTCACCTACTGGTAACTCTCTGCAACTCAAGTCCTATAATGTTCTGGGCAGTTTTAGCTTAGTGCTAATGATTCTATGGACCAATTGCTTTAACTCGGTTTCCTTACACTGCATGAATTCTTATCCTAGTATGATTGCTACTATGGGTATAAAGTTACCTGGAGAGTGTCACAGGTCTTGGGTGAGGCATGTCTGAGGAAGCACATATGTGAGAAGGATATTTTGTACCCTAATTATAAACTTGCTTTGGGGACTTATCAAAGCTGGAGAAGGCATATAGTTTCAGCTCTTCACTTGAAAGAACCTAGACTCACTGAAGCTGATTAGAAATATATTTGGAGTCCAAAGTACAAGTATATTTTTACTCTTCCTCAGGTCATACTTAATGTAGAGACTCCATTGAATTAGTGCTAGAAGAATCTTCCTTTGACTCCATCTTTGCTCCATTTTTTTTGTCTCCTTTTTGAGGTGCCTGTTTTATCCTGCCCATTCCATTTGTAATTAAACCGGCTTGTCTCATGTTTTGGTTGTCTTCCCGGAATCAGCATCAGCAATCTCATTTCGCTCTGAATGTCACATCTTTAGAGTAGAGTTTCCATGATACTGGGCTGGCTTTGTAATATGTCAACCTGACAAGAGCGAACTAATTTTCTAAGGTTTTCTTTCATGTATGTTTCAGGTTATGATGAGATCAAGAGAGATTCTTGTGGAAGATTTGGAGGCTAGAGATGAAGCAGCAGTCGTCCTGTAGTTCACATGTGTTGCTGACCTGCTTTCTGATCTGTTTGTGTGAGGCAGTAGTGAGGCCAGCAACTGCTCTGCCTTCTGACAGATCCTTCTCTAGCTTCTCTGACTCCTGGTTCAGGTGTATGTACTCAGCTCCATGAAGATGGACCCTTCCCTCTGCAGGAGACCCCCCCCTTTTTAGACCAAGGTCACATAGGCAAGAAGAATTGACAGAAGTTTCATTTGTCCTTGTGGGCTCCAGCTTGTGCTTTGTGAGTTCCAGTTTGTTTCTTTCCTCTACATTATCCATCTTTCCTTCTTTCCTCTACATTATTCCATCTTTCCTTCTCTACTGCTTGCAAGGTGGACTTCAAGCTCCAGAATTAAATGCAAAATCTCATATGGTCAAATTCCATAACAAATTGCCTACTATTTTATCTACACCCATATTCGTGTCTATACAGCTTTCCTAATAAAACCCTGATGCTAATTTGATACCAGAAATAGCTCTAGAAGAACAGAATCTTGAAAATGACTCATCTAATTAGTTCCAGTTTTTTTTAAATTAATTTTTTGATCTAATTACATCTAAGGTTTATTAATGATCCTGTTTCCAGTGGTTAAGAGCGATAGACTATATCATGCAATAGAAAAGCAACCAACATAAATTATCGTTTTAGATACTTGTAATCAAATACTTATAGAAAACATGACTCTGACTGACCACGTATTTGCTACCATAAAAGATTTTACTAAAAATATGAGTATAATGGCATTGGTTGATTGCTATGCTGGAAAACTTGGGGAAAATATATAACAAGTACAGGTCTTTAAAGTCCCAGGTCAAAGTCTGCACAAGGAACCTGAAAGCTTCTATGATTTATTAATGTCCTATAGTTACAGAGCTGAGATTTCTGAAAAACCAAACCCCAAATTCCGTCTTGAGTGTGGCTGAATTGCAATGTAAATGATTCCCCAACTTCATGCATTCTCTTGTTTTAAAGTTAAGGCATGGATTAAAAAGGAATGAGATTGTGAAAATAGGAAGAGGGCATATGAGCAGATTCTGAGAATGCTGGGGGTCATTAACTTGATCTCCTAAATGCTTGAACTTGAACTCTTGAACTCCTCTATTTCACCATGCCTTCTTTGCCAGTTGAAGCAGCCCTCCTACTATTGCTTGAGGTGCTTAGTCTCTCCTTGTCTGAAGACATGGAAAGGGCTTCTCCTGGATGGGTTGACTTGCAAGGCACTGCTGATTCTTCTCAAGACATACCTCCTTGACCTCTCCTAGCTTCTAGACCAATCATAGAGCAGACCCCAAACGGGTATGGTAAATATGTAACTTGTGAAGAGGTATAATATAGACTAAAAGAAGTCATGATTCTTCCAATTTATAGTGACAAAAATCTGGGGAACACCTGCGCGAAAGGAAATTTAGGGTGTAGAATCAAAGTGGAAGAAATATAAAATCAAATCAAGATGAATTGAATGATATGAGCCCACTAAGCAAAAATTTCGAATTCAGTACCTTAGCTTGAGAGGGACTAAAAGTTGCTCCAACTGTTTTCTTGGCTGACTGGATGAAATACTGACCTGAAGGAAGCCTACACTAAATCACACTGACATGCCAAAATTTCCTTTGTACATTGAAGATAAAGGAATCCAAAGGCTTATGGAGATTGAAATGCTCGAATGGACTTATCATGTAAGACCTTCTTACCATTCTCCAGTGGTCCATAGTTCACTCTCTTCCACATGGCCTTGATAAATGTATTCTTGAAGAGTTCTGGGATGGCTCATCTCTGCAGACCAGAGCTTACAGTAGAACTGCTGCCATCAAAAGATCCCTAAAAGTAAGGAGGATGATGAGTTCCCATGATGACAGAGGACAAGAGGAAACACTTAATTGCCAGACAAATTGGGCTTGCTTATCGTAATAGACAGCAGAGCCAAAGCCCTAATCAGAATAGCGTGATAATTCACTGAGCTCTCTGACATTGACTAATTGATTTTGGTGTTCCTTGAGCTAAAATAGAGTCAACTCTCTTCATTCACTAATTCTGTATCTGCAACTTCTCCTACTTGCTAAAATTTATACGACCTCAAAATTAATGCTAGCAGTGTTTTTGAGATCATTAATAGACATACAAATGTGCAGAATGGCAAAAAATTTGACTCACCAGACCATACATTCCCAGTTGAGGTCAAACAAGGACATTCTCTGTCTGCCTTTTTATTTCAGCTCTCATACTGTAAGCAAGTGTTTTTTTGCAATCTATTTAGTGGCACGTTTTATGTATATTTTTGCGTTTCTTAATAATTGGTTTTTTTGTTTAAAATGGTCCCAATCATAGTGCTAAAGGGCTGGCTAGTGTTCTTTAAGGCAAGAATGCTGTGCTGTGCCTTGTAGAAAAAATACATATATTAGATAAGCTTTGCTCAGGCATGAGTTATAATGCTGTTGGCCATCAGTTCAATGTTAGAGAATCAAAAAATATACCTTATAAAGTGTCTTTAAACAGAAACACACATAAAACAAGGTTGTATATTGATTGATTGCCAAAAATATTGTGACTAGAAGTTTACTGGAACCTAACCTTACATTTCCCCTAGGAGCAATGATTCAGTGTTTGCTAATTAAGTATTCATGGTGACTTTATAGAACCTAACTATGACTATTCATACTACTGTGAATAACAATAATCAACTGTAGCTGGTACTGATGTTTACTTGATTTATATAAGCAGAAAAGCTCTGAGTCTAAGGAACTTGATTCATGAAAACAGAATCACAACTTCTTAATCATTTCCCATATTTGAGACACTTTACACACCAGATTTTCTTGAATGAAAGGAAAGCTGGGTGTTCCTGAAAAAAGATCTTGCTACACTAGCAAAATGTGTAATATGAATCACTGCCCAACCTTCCTTAATGGGACCTGCACCTACTGGTCAAGGTTTTTGCACATTTGAGGGATTACTGGACACTGGCTCTGAAATCATATTATTTTCTAGAAATTTAAGTTGTCCTTGTGGTCCACCATTTAAAAAGTGGACTTTTGGATATCAGGTGATCGACAGATTTTGGTTTAGTTTCTCACACAGTGGGCCTAATTGGTCCTCAAACTTACCATGTGGTGATTTACCCACTGCTGAAATGCATTGTTGGAAAAAACATGCTCAGGAACTGGCTCCCTGACCTGTGAAGTGAGAGGAATCACTAGAACTACTCTTCATAAATGGGGTATCAACAAAGAGAAATATGACATTCCTGGAATCATTGCAGACTTTAGTGATACCAACAAGGACTTGAAAGATATAGGGTTTATGATTCCCACTGCATCTCCATTTGACTGACTTTTTTGGCCTATGCAGAAGATAGATGGACCTTGGAGAATGACAGTGAATCATTGTAAACCTAATCAAATGGAAACTCAAATTGTAGCAACTGTTTCCTTTCTGGAGCAAGACAACACATCCCCTGCTTCCTGGTATATAGCAACTAATATGCATAAAGACCACAAGAAGCAGCTGACAAGGACAACATACTTTGTCTCACTTCAGGGGTATATCAAACTCCCCAGGTTGATGTGATCTTTGCCCCAGGGATCCTGATCACAACTCCTTTTCACAGGAAAATATGCTAATTCATTTCCTTGATTATGTAATTCTGATTGGGCTTGGTGTGCAGGAAGTAGCAACTACTTTAGATATTGGTAGGACACTTACATGCCAGATGATGAAAAATAAATATCACAAAAATTGATCTGCTAGCTTAGTGAAATTTCCAGTTATTCAGTGGTATGGGCCATGCTGACACACTGAGATATCCCTTTCAATGGGAAGAAGTCAATGTATATGACCCTTCCTGTGGCTAAGAAAAAGGAATAACTCTGTAGCAGGCATCTTTAGAATCTGAAAGCAATAGATGACTCATTTGTGTATGATACATTGACCTATTTATTGATGGTCAATAGCTTTGCATGAAGCCCAGAGCAAGGGAGTGTTTTGCAACAGGTCTAGCTGTTATATAAGATGTTCTGCACTTGGACCGTGTGACACAGCACACTGAATGATGTTCAAAGTGTCAATGACAGATTGGGAAAACATTTGGAGCCCTTGACAGTCCCCTAAAGGTAACACATAGCAAAGTATTTAGGATTTTGGGGGCAAACCTAAGCCATACTCTGAAGAAAAACTATAGTCTCCTTTTGAAACCATCTTTTGACTTGTTACTAGATCTTAGTAGAAACTGACCATCTGTTCATGGCTTGCCTAGTTACCATCTGACCTGAGTTGTCCTTCATGACTTGGGTTTGGTTTTATACACTATAACATGAAGTCAGGCATGCACACACCAGTACTTCATAACCAAATGGAACCAGGTGCTGAAAACACAAGTAAGTTGTGTGAGAAAGTTGCCTAGATGCCCATGGCTCCTACTTCAGTTATATCATCCTCTCTTTCTTAACCTATGTCTAAGGATTCATGGGGAGCTCTTTATGTTCAGTTACCTAAGGAAGGAAAATGTAGGAACCACTCAAAAATGAATGGTTGCAACCCTATAGTTCCCTTCTGGAAAGGCCCTAAAGAAGAGTGATAAAGGAAAATTCTTCCAGTGGACATAAATTCTGGGTGTTAACTGGCTGTTCATTCGGTTTGAAAAGGGAGATGGCTAAAAAGTATGGGTCTACAGAAATTCGTAGACTGTGGCTAATTTTTTTGGCTGGACAGTCAAAGGGCATAGGGTTGTGGAGATATTTGTGTCCTCTATGAATGCTCACCAAAGAATGACCTCACTACAGAAGGATTATAATAATCAAAAGAATGATTCGTTTGGTGAATGCCTTTCAGCCTCAGACCCCATGTCTAATCAGCTCATGAACAAAGTAGTCATGTTGACAGGATGGTATTTCCACTCACTGAGGACAATATAACCACAGCCACTGTTGAGTGCTCAATGAATCAGCCAATGAGATCAACACTTATGCATCACCATTCCCCAAGGGAACTGGCAAGCTACGTAGTGGCAGGTTGACTGTAATGGGCTGTTTTGATTATGGAAGGTGTTTATCATTATTCAAATAGACATTTAACACTGAATGTGGATTTGCCTTAAATTTCTTCAACATTCCTGCTAAAACTTCCAACTGTGGATTTATAGATCACCTTGTTATTGCTTTCCATTTTTAAATGGTATGTTAGCTTTGCTGTAACTCTGATGGGGCTATCAACTTCTTAAGAATAGTTTACCGCCAACATCTTCATTGTTTTTGAGAGCTCCCCTAACCTGGATCCTTCCCATACTCTGTTGC
The DNA here is from genome assembly GCA_963574415.1 of Tarsius wallacei. Classification (NCBI taxonomy): domain Eukaryota; kingdom Metazoa; phylum Chordata; class Mammalia; order Primates; family Tarsiidae; genus Tarsius; species Tarsius wallacei. Next base: position 9,562 of record CAUYQG010204768.1, on the reverse strand, counting down.
ATATGAAGTGGGTTCCTCTGGAGGTAACTTCAGAGCACTCTGTTCTTTATTTTATTTTTAAATTCAGGAGTAGGCGGGGCGCGGTGGCTCATGCCTGTAAACCCAGCACTCTGGGAGGCGGAGGCAAGGGGATTACCTGAGCTCAGGGGTTCGAGACTAGCCTGACCAACTTGGGGAGACCTCATCTCTATAATAAATCAAAAAATTAGCTGGGTGTGGTGGTGCATGCCTGTGGTTCCAGCTACTTGGAAGGCTGAGGTGGAAGGATTACCTGAGCCCAGTAGGTCGAGGCTGTGGTGGCTGTGAGCATGCCAATGCACTCCAGCCTGGGTGACAGAGTGAGACTCCAACTCAAAATAAATAAATAAATAAATAAATAAATAAATAAATAATTCAGTGGTATATGTGCAGATTTGTTACAGGAGTATATTGCATGATGGTAAGATTTGGGCTTATATTGGACTCATCACCCAAATAATGAGCATGGTACTCGATAAGTAGTTTTCCAATCCTTGCCTTCTTTCCTCCCTCTGTGTCCCACCTTTTCCTTGTACAAAACTCTGAGCCACTGCTTCACAGTAGAAATTGGGACAGTGGTTCGCTTTTCCTGGAATAATCCTTTACATTATGAGCATGGTGCTGAATGGGGTCAGTAGTTTCTGGTCTTCTTGGCTTGCCTGTGCTGGTCTAAGTGAGCTGGACCCCATTATTCTCAGCTTGCTCTGCCTGGGTTAGAGTCTATGCTCGGAGAGTGGGCGCTCTTAGAGATCCCTGACCCTCGTTTGCACTCATCTGGAATTTATCCTGTACAACCCGGAGCTGTGGGGGATAAGAAATGCTATCCCTTTGTTTGTGGTTTCCGGTGTTTTCTTGTTCTCTCTTACTTTTCATTGACTTTTTCATCCTGATTGTCTGCCCATGAACCCTTGAGCTGAGGGGTGAGGAAGTGCTATCTTCTTGGTTTTACTCCCCCAAAGTGGATGTTGCATCAGCTTAGCTGTGGAGGGGACAAGGATGAGTAGGTCATGGCTCAAGTGCCTAAGACTCTTACTGTTCTTACCAACATTCGATAGAATTTCTTGAGTAAAGGCTTCTCCATTTGATAAATGAACTTAGGACAATTTCTCAAAATTTAAGTTTTAAAAAAGTACTTTTCACTCACCAGATACAGTTACGTGACTGGGAAACTGGTCCACAGAGTTCCCCATACTGCTCTTCTGGGTGTATATCTCCAGGTTTGCTTGCTTTTGATTGCATTTGAGATACTGTATCTTGGTAGAGATTAAGGATGTTTTAATGAGATGTGTACACAAGCCAAATTGAAAAGAAGTTGATTGTAGTCACTTTGTATTGTGTCACTTTGTTAGGATGAACTGCATTTCCCGGAATTCTCCTTCCTGTATATGTTTCTGGTCAGGGTGGGCCACATGAGAGATTCTTCTGGGATTATTTGGAGGGCAGAAGTATAGAAATAGTCATTTGGTGTTCTACACACTGTCATTTACTTGCTGGTTCATTCACTGTTATGAGGCATCAGCCAGGCCTGCCTGTATCTGCTCCATCTTTCTCTGGAAAGGCATTCAATTTCTCTGATCCTAAGCCAGGTGTGTGTGTGTGTGTGTGTGTGTGTGTAACAACATGTCCCAACTTCTGTAATACACCCATTCCATCAAGTTCAGAGGCAATAAGGCAGGCATGCATTTCTGTCCTCGTGGGCTCTACTTTGTGTTTGTGGCTTCTGGTGTTTTCTTGCTCTCTCTTACTTTTCATTGACTTTTTCATCCTGATTGTCTGCCCATGAACCTTAAGCTCCAGCACCAGACTTGAAAACAACTGTTTGCAAAGACTGCTAAGTCACTTCTCACAATCCTGTGAAATCAAATTTCTGTTAAAAAAAAAATCATTATATATGTACTTATCTCTTAGTGCTTTTGTTTCTTTCATTGAACCGAAAGGATACAAATATCAACAATTTTTTTTAGCTTACATTGAAGAACTTTAGAAGCATGACTCCAAAGCATAATATGTAAAAACAATAAACAAAAATGCTTTTTGGGGGGATGAGAATGGAGAACAACCTCCTGTATCCTTGTTGCAGAGAGAATTTGAAGAAACTTGAGTCAGAAATTTAAAAAAACAGATTTATTTTCTGTGCAACACTCTTCTACTTACCGATATGCTCTTTCACTGGGACACAGACAGAGTCTAAGTTAGCTTAGACAGTGTTTGTTAGGATATATTTTAATATATCTCAGTGGGGTCTCCAAAATGTTAGGTCAGACCTGCCAGAATGGGGTTGTGCGAACTGGTACAGTGTGAAAGATGCAAGGAATTGCACAGAAGTTAGATTGAAAAATAGACCTATAATCTATTATAGAAAAATAGACCTTGGGAGGCCGAGGTGAGAGGTTTGCCTAAGCCCGGGGGTTCGAGATCAGTCTGGTCAACTTGGAGAGACCTCATCGCTACAATAAGTAAAAATTTAGCCGGAAGAGGTAGTGTGTGCCTGTAGTTCCAACTATTTGGAAGGCTGAGGTGGAAGGATCACCTGAGCCCAGCTGGTTAAGGTTGCGGTGGCCATGAGCATTTCACTCCACTCCAGCATGGATGACCGAGTGAGACTCTAACTCAAAAAAAAAGAAAAAGAAAAAGAAAAATATAGTTCGTTCAGAAAATAAATGAGAGAGAGAGAGAGAAAGAGAGAGAGAGAGAGATATCTACCTCTCCAAGATAGGGGAGAGGGCTAAAGCTTAATAAAACATGGCCTATATTTAGCTCAAAGAACTATAGCTTAGCAAAGCAATGGCCAGATCATAGCTTAGCAAAGGCCAATGGCTGCTTGAGGTTGAATGCTTTTTAAACATTCCCCTTGATGGCCGCAGGTGGTCTCCTCCTTGTCATCACAGATAGCAAGTAAGTACAAGCAATAACATCAGGTGATGGATGGCAGGCATATGGGTGGGTTAGTCACATGACTGCTGCCATAGGGATGGGGTCTGTCTGTGTCATGAAGGTCTTATGAGTGGAGGCAAATACTTGCAATAGAAAACTTAAATACTACAAAACAAGCTGGGAAACGGGTTGTAAAACAATTATCAATAGCAACCTCTGAGAAACTGGTTCTGTCCTTCGCTAGTGATTAGAGAGTAAAATGAACTGCTAGAAAAATGTGACAACTAGGCAGTGTTAAAATGGCTGCTCTTTGGCTGTATTAACTCCATGTTATATCCTTTCAGTGTTTCTGAATCGGAGGAATCATAGAAAAAGAAAAAAAATCACAAAGAAACCTGTGGACCTACACCAGGATAGTTGGAGACATTTCTGTGCAAACCCATAATGGGTGGAATCTCAGCTTTATCACTTTCAGCTTTGAGGCCTTGGGAAAGATACTTAACCACTCGATTTCCTTATAACTCATAAAACTGTTCCAAGATTGTAAAGTTGATGCTAGCTGTTAGTGTTATCATTCCCCCTCCCCTGACGGGCCTTCAGTTCTCTCTGTATTGGGAAGTTTGTGATAAACTGAGATGATTCCTCAGATGGCCCTTCCCAGCTGGCTGGGGTTCCCAATTATAAACGTCCCTCTTCTTGGCTCCTGTAGTTTCCAGATCTTGTTATGATTTTCTGGGTCTTCTGATGTGGGGCCCAAAACCCACACTTTGCTGCAAGCCGTAGTAATCCTTTCTCCAAGAGGAAATAGTCTTTCCTTAAGTTGTAACATTTCTACTTGTCCCTGTGAGGAGTTTGGGCCTTTGGGGCACTTAACAGTCCTGCCAGTATAGGTTCATTGTTCTCTTGACTGAAAAGATTTATGATACAAACAAGAAGTCGGGGCTGAGATTTTACTGTGTGCCTGGCACTGTGCTAAGACTTGTACACACAAGACCTCATTTCACATCCATATCTCCTCTATCAGGTCCAACTTACAGGCGAGGAAATGAATGCTTACACAGAATATCTTCTCCATCATCGGATAGCTGGAGACCCAGCATTGCACCCAGTAGTCTGGCTCCAGAAGTTGTGCATTTTATCCTACTCTACAGGAATAGCTAGTCTAACAGGAGTAGAAATCTTTTCCACCCACTAATAAGCATATAGATCCCATGTGTTGTCTTTTCAGAGGAACTTAAAAGTCACTGTGCAGATAAAGTAAACCATCTCACAGAATTGTTGTAAGGAGTCAAGAAACTATTTTAGTGGAAACAATCTAGCTTCGTGTCTGACATGCAGTAAGTCCTAAATAAATGTTCCTTTATCTTCTAGATCCCTAAAGTGCTTTTCCAATGCCTCCTAACTGTGGGAAAATTTCCTACAGCCCTTGAGTGTCTTTCTGAAGAAGTAAAGGTGTTTATTCCTCTTTTGTCCTAGAGCCTTAATCTTCGTGATTGGAGTCCCTGTCCTTGGTTCAGAAATCTCTGCCTCAATCCCACCCTCCCCATTATCACAAGACTTAACAGGCCCTAATGGAAATAAGACTCTTGGTGGCTTGCTTTGACAGTTCAGGATTAACAACGCAGGGCCAAGACTAGGTTGCTCTGTATTTCCTAACTAATCTGTGTACTGAATTTAGCAACGTTAACACCAGCTCAGGTTTGTAAATCTCTTTGTACGTCCATGTTTGCTCCTGTGAAAAAGATGATTCAGGATGTTTGCCGTTAGTATGTAACTCAATGTCATGGGCAAATACAGACCAGCACACGTGTTCTGGATTCCAGATGACTTGCAACATATTTTCATCTTCTCACAGTGGGGAGGGGTTTTGCCTCTATTTCCAGTCCTGACTGCTAAAAATGCCGGGATGTTAAAGGCTCTATGCCTTTGCAAATTTAAACTTTCTGTGCAAATTAAAGGGGTCGGACCCAACGATATCTAAGGTTTATTTATCTTAAGTTTAGCTGCTTTCTTATTTCAGATCTTATGGTTTATATTTACTAAAGTATATCCTTGGCACCCTGCTGGGTGTCTGCCTTTAAGTTTCAGAAGCAGGTACCCGAGCTCTTGTCAACTCTAATTTGAAAACTGTAGTTAATAATATACAAATCAAATGTATGATACTTTTAGTGACATTGATCATACTTATAAGAAAATTGTTTTCTTAAATATTAAGTTATTAATGCTTAATTTAAAAAACAGCACGAATATACGAGTTTTTTTAAATACAGCTTCTAATAGGAAAGATTAATGGTCAAAATTCAAAATGCAATGGAAAACATTTTAGAACTATACATTTCACAGATGTACTTTAAAATTGCAACATATGTTATTTCTTACTAAGAAATCATCATTCTATGCATAGTTCTGGATATTTCTAAATAACTTAAGTAGACTAGTTATAATACACCTCAACAAGAATGTTATAAGTTTGTCCCTCCCTCTGAGGAAGGAAAGTTGGCCTACTTGAAGTTAGAGATCCAGGACTCTAATCCAGATCTTCTTTATGAGAGAAGAAAAAACTTTAAAGAATTTGGAAATAATCTCATCAAAAGGATTAAAAGATGTGCTAGAGGAAATATGATTTGTCTGGAGAATCAAATGGCTCACAATGGTAATTACTTTGCTTAAGTATAGTACAATACAGTGATTATAGCTTTCTGCTTACCAGGATTAAATACTATAATTCCTAAAAATGTTCCTCAGGTATATTAAATCCTTGCTCATCCTTTTTTTTTGCTTGTTGGCATTTTGTGTTGTAATTGGTGTGCAGAGGAAGTCTGTGTGTGCCTATTGTATGAGTCCCTACACCTGTTTCGCCGTCTGTCTTTTTCAACAGATTGCATTAAGGACAATACAAAACACATACTTTTTTGTCCAAATCAGTCATATTGGTAATATGGCACAGCTCTGCTAACTAATAAATTATTCCAAATCTCAAAACATGTAGTCTGGAAGACAGGAAAGGTCCAAGAGCAATGAATAAAAAGAGGTGCACCCCTTGTCCTTTGTAGCTGGAAGAATTGTATTTCATTCTGCTTGCCTAGGCTCCACTTTGTAGTTTTCTTATGCAGCTGGTACATTGAAGAAAATAAATAAAATCAAGAAATTTAAAATCATGTGTTTCAGAGAAAGCCTAGTGAACTTACTTTAATTATATTGGAAAGGTCAAAACAACTAGATAAGAACTTCTACTTCCCACCGTTTGCTATAGACTGCAAGAACACTGCACCCTTCAAACACTATTCATTTACCTCCCAGGACATGGGACCTAACGATCTATGGCACATTTATCATGCAACAGCGTGATTTATATGTCTACATATTAGAGTTCCTTTGCTTCAAAGACGAAATAGCATTTGAAGATAAAGTTATATATTTGGGGTGGGAGTGGAACTAGACCTAAATAGTAAACCCCTTGATATTAATTATTATATAACTTAAACATAGGTAGGTAAGAAGCAGAGTGGAGTAAAAAAGGAGAATGAAATAAAATAAAAGCCTTCGAGTCATTTTGCTTATCTGAATTTCTTATTCCAACTATAATTCTTCTTATAAATCAGTGCTTTCTCATCTCACTCTTGATGCCATGCTGGAGCTAACTGCGCTGAATAATAATTTTTTTCTCAGGTACAAAGGAATGAAGAAGGAATAAACAGACCTTCTAGATAATTGCATCAGCCTTCCCCACCATTCCAATGCCATGCCAGCATTACAAGTAATGTTCCTTTTGTCTTGCTGAGAAAAAATCATTTCATGATTTATTACACTGGATTAAAGGGTGTGCATACTCTGGAGTTAGAGCGTGAATGAAAGGCAATCAGGCATAAAGGAGAGCAAAACAGTTGGTAGGTTTAAAATCTTCTGAATTTCTGAAGTGTACTTTTTAGGTTACTTTCCCAAGAAAAAGTCAGAAGATAAAGTAGACATAAGTTACATAAACTATAGATGATGGCATATCTCCATATTCTAGAATTAAGGCAAGAAATTAGTTCTGCGGAAATATTCCCACCCCCCTTTTTTGGGTTTCATCAGGTTACCACTTGTTAAGGTGAATTCTGTAATAGGATATTTTCAATATCGTGAATGACCACTAAAGTTGAAGCCTGAGCTCTCGCTGCAGTTGTTACTCTGCACAGAAAATGCCACAAAAATGCCTTAGGAGTTTTTTTGTTTTTTTTTAATAATGCTTGAAAACATATAAGATCAAAATGTATTCTACTTTTTACGTTCTGCATACGCGAAATAAGAGAAGGGCTTCAATCAGTCTGGAAGTGATTAAATTTGATTTCTCATTTCTTACTATGGTCTTTTTCTAGATAAGTAAGTTAGCCATTTCATCTACCTGTTCCTGAATTAATGGCCTTTTTGATTAAATAAGAAGATGACAAGATTTTTCCCTAATGTGAACTTTGAATTACAAAGATCAAAAAATTTGTTATTAGTTTTCAATGTTTCACATGGAGACTTGAATCCTTCACTATATACTCCAATAAATGAAATATTTAAATATTTAAAGGTTCCAGCAGAAAGTTCCAGCTAGCTCTACTCTTCTGATAGCAAGGTCTATCAACTCTTTCAACTGAGAAATTTTATATAAGATTTTGTGAAGAGAAAGAGAAAACCTGATTAGCCAGTCAATTATCTGCTTAAGTCAGATTATTGATCTTAGAGGACCTATTGTATTCTACTTGTATTCATTTCTATTCAACATGTATAAACTTAATTAAAACATAATTTAAAAAATAATTTCAAAACAAAAGAAACCATGATATATCATCGTCATCATCAACATTACCAACAAAACAATGTCGATAATAGAAACCATAAATTTTTTTCAGACTTAACCTATCCTCAAGGTATAGCTTTCAAAACACTTAAAAATTTGATTCTTACACAGGTTGAATGAGCATTAGTCAAAGATTTATCTCATTCATGAGGAAAACCATAGGATTGTAAACTGACTAAAAATGTGTACACAAGACAAGTATTTATAGTCATTAAAAGACAGAATATTGGTATAAGATTGTAAAAGTAAATAAAAACCAATTTTCACCCTTCAGGAACTTGTGGATTTGGCTTTTGACTGACAGAATAAACTCCAGTGAGATTCACAAAAGGCCACATAGTTTTTTGGGGAGAATTATATCAGCAGAAACACTACCAGCTTGCCCTGTGTGTGAGGAAGACAGCACAAAGAAGAAGGAGGTCATTCAGCTCACAGGAAACAGGCTTAGAAAATGATTCAGTTGCAAACATATGCTACCTTTCTTGAAACAGAATGAATAAATATTTGTTGCTTAATATCAGGAAGTTTGGAGGTAATTTGTTACATGGCAGTAGATAACAAAAGACATAGTGAAAGATTAGATGTTGTATTTGAAATAAGTAATTTACACACAATTTAGAAATAGAGATAAGAGAAATACACAGACATTGATAACTCAACGTCGAGTAAGATAAATGTCACAAGAGAAATTCACAGAATGCCTTACATTAACTCATTGAAGGAGTGAGCAAAGAGGATATCTGGCCATAGGGACTAGAACAGGCAAATGAGTTGTGCAGGAAGACCTCATTAACACCATGGGAACTGGCTTTGAAACCTGACTCTGCCAGTTAGGAGTTGTGTGACCCCGGGTTGGTCAACTTCCTTTTCTTGTTTGTGAATGAGAATCCCTCATTGTGAGGATTAAGCAGGGTGAAGACACATTCTTGTTTACCCACTGTCGTCTATCCTCATGTCACTTCTCCCAACATATACATTAGTAGTACCCTCTTTTACTCTTTACCCAATAAAGTCTTGCTCTGGATGCTTACCCGAGGATTAACTGAAAATAAAGCACATGCAATTTTAAAGAGCGATATTAAAGGAAAAAAGTCCACCTTTTACCCTTTGTCACAAATACCCTTTTAGTAATTTTATCACAGTTACCCTTTGCACTTACATAGAGATATGCACAGAAATTTCACAGATGTATCTATACGAACGTGTATGTGAGTGTATTTACACTATCTACCCCAAAACATAAACAGATAAAACCATATTTGCATAACCTTTTTGAAAGATTAATCTGATGGTGGTGAGTCATATAATTCAGAGTAAAGAGAAGGCTATTGCAGCAGATTTTTATTGAATTATTTCATTTCAGGGGTGAGACTGATCTGTTTCTATCTAATCGGTATAATATATAAAATCAGAGATATTATAATGAGTTATACTTTGGTTATGCTTCATTCTTAATATGTTATTTACTAATAAGGACGTAAAAATCAATAAAATAACAGAAAGCTAAACTTTGAACACACTCAGCTGGAGCAGTGGGGGAGCATTGAGAATAGCAATGAAAAGCTAATTGAGCACAACTGCTTTCATCAAATATCTTCTTGGTGCAGAGAAAAACTGTTTTCATTATTCCCACCATGGCTAAGGACATAACAACAGGAATACCTTAGTTGGGATACGGAAAATATATTAAAACTGTGACAACTTTGTACAGAACAAGGTTTTCAAAATGTATGAGTGTCAATCGACCTTCCATACGACCCTGCAATTCCCCAGCTGGGTATATACCCGGAGAAACTCAAATCACTCTATGAAAAAGATACCTGCACACACATGTTTATTGCA
>CAUYQG010204764.1:0-33164 GCA_963574415.1 Tarsius wallacei | reverse complement strand
ATGCCCGGCTAATTTTTTGATTTATTGTAGAGATGAGGTCTTGCTTGCCCAGGCGGGTCTCAAACCCGCGGGCTCAGGCAATCCACTCACCTCAGCCTCCCAAAGGCGCGGGATTACAGGCTGAGCCACCGAGCCCGGCTTCCCTTCACTTTGAATGTAGAGTTGTTGGATGACAGTCTCTTGAAGTGATGAGTCATTTTTATTTTGTTAATTTTAAAGATTTTTTTGTCTTTGGCTTTTGAAAATTAGAGTATGACATGTCTAGTTGAGCAATAAGTTTAGTTTATCCTACTTGTAGTTTTTTGAGCTTCTCGAATGTGTAGTTAATATTTTTCATCAAATTAAGAATGCTTTGGTCATTACTTCTTCAAATATTCTCTCTTCATCCTTATCTTACTCCTCTCCTTCTGGGACTTCCATTATGTATATGTTAGATGCTTGATGGCATCCCACAGATCTCTTAGACTCTACTCATTTTCTTCCTTTTTTCTTTCTGTTCCTCACACTGAATAACCTCAATTGCTTCATCTTCAGGTTCATAGATTCTTTCTTTTGAAAACTCAAATAGGGTATTGAGCCCTTCTAATAAATATTTTATTTCATTATTGTACTTCTCAACCCCAAAATTTCTATTCAAATTGTTTTATGATTTCTGTCTTTTAACTGACATTTTGCATTTGGTGAAACATCATTTTCAGACTTTTCTTTAATGTCTTAGAGATGTTTTTAGTTCTTTGAACATATTTAAGAAAGACGATTTAAAGTCTTGTCTACGTATATCTGGGCTTCCTTAAGGAAAGTTTCTATGAATTGGTTGCTTTTTCCCTTTTTGAATGGGTCATACTTTCCTGTTTATTTTTCCATGTCTTATAATTTTAATTGAAAAGACATTTTATTTTTACTTTTTTTAAATTTAATTTTTAAGAAATAGAGATAGAGTCTTGTTATGTTGCCTAACCTGGCCTCAAACTCCTGGCCTCAAGCAATTCTCCTACCTTGGCTTCCCAAAATGCTGGGATTATAGCCACTGTAACTGGCCCCAAAGATGGACATTTTAAAAGATACATTCTAGCAGTTTTGGACATCAGGTCTCTACTCTCTCTAGGGTTTATTGTTGTTGTTGTTGTTTTTACTATTTGTTTTATTCAATGACTTGTCTGGACTTATTCTGTGAAGTTTGTATGCCCTGTTGTATTTAACCACTGTTGTTAGCTCTTGGTTAGCTCTTTAGTCAGGTAATGAATGGACATAGATTTCCTTAAATGCCCTGAAACAATAAGTCTTCCATTCTTTGCCTAAGGTATCTGTGTGTATATTGAGGCTCTTGTAGTTCATAGCCCTGCCTTAGCTTTCTTTTTCTGATTGCATAGGGACTTAGGGCAGAGTTGAAAGATAAGGGTGTTCTCAGGTTATTTCTGGACATGTGTATTGTCCTGCCTATGCACATGGCCTTCTAGATTCCCAGCAATATGTTGGTTTTTTCAAACTTCCATATGACATCTTATTTCCTACAAGCTCCTTTTAAGTCTTTTGGTCATCCTCTGTTTACCCCTGTTGATACCACTGACTCAGGAAGCTGCAATGTTAAACAACTTCCTTTTATTGTTTTTGGCAAATTCCCCAGGGATAGGACTTTTCCACTGAGTAAGTTTTGAGTCAGGTCAAATAATGACAAACCCTGAAAATAAATATTTTTCCAGGAATTTCTAGACTTGTCAAATAGTGACAATTCTCTGGGGATAGAATTTTGAAAAGTAAATGTTATTTTTTAGAGTAGTTTTAGGTTCGCAGAAATTTTAGTGAAAGGTACAGAGATTCCCCACATTCTCCAGGACCCACACATGCACAGCCTCCCCCATTGTTTACATCCCTCACTGGCTTCTTACATTTCTTGCAATTGATGGACCTACATGGACACATCATTACCAGCTAAAGTCCATAGTTTATGTTTCATTCTTGGTAGTGTACATTCTATAGATTTGGAGAAATTTGTAATGATATCTTTCCACCATTTTAGCAGCATATAGAGTATTTTTATTGTCCTAAAAAAAATCATCTGCACTCTGCCTATTCATCCCTCACTCTCCCTGCAGCCCCTGGCAACCACTGATCTTTTCACTGTCTCCATAGTTTTGCTTTTTCTAGAATGTCAACTAATTGGAATTATATAGTATATAGCCTTTTTAGATTGCATTCTTTCACATAGTAATATGCATTTAAGCTTCCTCCATGCCTTTTTATGGCTTGATAGCTCATTTCTTTTTAGCACTGAATAATATTTCATTGTCCAGTCATATCACAATTTATCCATTCACTTGGTTGCTTTCAACTTTTAACAATTATAAATAAGCCTGCTATAAATACTCATGTGCAGATTTTTGTGTGGACATAAATTTTCAGCTCATTTGTGTAAATACCAAGAAGAGCTACTGTTAGATCACATACTAAGAGTATGTTTAGTTTTATAGAGTACTGCCAAACTGTCTTTTAAAATGGGTGTATCATTTTACATTCCCACTAGCTAGGAATGAGAAGTTCCTGTTGCTCCATATCCTTACCAGCATTTGGTGTTGTCATTGTTCTGGATGGTCATTGTCATTGTTTTAGATGATCATTGTCGTTCTTTGGGCCATTCTGATAGGTGTGTAGTGATATCTCATTGTTGTTTTAATTTGCATTTTCCTGATGACATATGATGTGTAGCATTTTTTGGTGTGCTTATTTGTCATCTATGCATCTCCTTAGAGAAGATGGCTATTAAGACCTTTGGTCCATTTTTTAATTGTGTTGTTTGTTTTCTTATTGTTGAGTTTTAACAGTTCTGTGTATATTTTGGATAACAGTTCTTCATCAGATATGCCTTTTGGAAATACTTTCTTTCAGTCTGTGGTTTGCCTTTTCATTCTCTTAAAAGTGTCTTTGGCAGAGCAAAATTTTTAAAATTTTATTTTAGTCTAGTTTATCAATTTTGTCTTTCATGGATTATGCCTTTGATGTCCTATTTTAAAAATAATCACCAAACCCAAGGTCAGATAGATTTCCTCCTTTATGTTACAGGATTTCCAGCTCTCTAATCACTTGGTCTTACTGGTGATCAGCACCACCCTGAGGTTATCTACCCTACCCTAAGCCACTTCATTAGCATAAACTCAAGTATGTTCAAAAAGGCCTTCTTATTAATGATAAAGGACATTCTTTCACTCAGGAAATTCTGAAGGTTTTAAAGGTGCTGTGCCAGTAATCAGGGATAAAGACCAGATATGTTTCTTATTATACCACAGTTATATTAATCGGTATTTAAATTCTTTTTGAGTTGGAATCTCACTCTTTCACCCAGTCTGGAGGGCAGTAGCAAACTCATGACCACCACAGTATCACCCTGCTGGGCTCAAGCAATTCTTCCACCTCAGCCTTCCTAGTAGCTGGAACCACAGGCATGTGCCACCATACCTGGCTAATTTTTTTATTTATTGTAGAGATGAGTTCTCACCAAGTTGCCCAGGTTGATCTCAAATCTCTGGGCTCAGGCAATTCTCTCACATCCATCTCCCAAAGTGCTGGGATTATAGACATGAACCACCGAGCCTGTCAGTATTTAAATGTTGAACCAACCTTGCATACTTGAGATAAATCTCATTTAGTCATGGTATATAATTCTTTTTACATATTGTTGGATTCAATATGCTAATTTTATTTATTTACTTATTTTTGGAGATAGTGTCTTGCTCTGTCACCTAAGCTGGAGCACAGTGTCATGACCATAGCTCATTGCAGACTCAAACTCCTAGGCTTGAGGGATTCTCTTTCCTTGGCTTTCCAAGTGATTGGTACTACAGACCACACCACCACACCTGGCTAATTTGAAAAAAAATTTTTTTTTTGTAGAGAAAAGGTTTTGTTATGTTTCCCAGGCTGGTCTCTCATACCTGAGCTCAAGCAATCCTCCTACCTCAAGGTCCCAAAGTGACAGGATACAGGTGTAAACTACTGCACCCAGCCTTGATATGCTAATATTTTACCAAGGATTTTTGTACCTATGTTCTTGAGAAATATTATTCTGCACTCAGATGAAACTCAAAATAGCCATCATAATGTTGGCCTCATAGAATGAATTAGGAAATATTCCCTCTGCTTTTATCTTCTGAAAGAAAATGTAAAGAATTGGTGATTCTTCCCTAAGTGTTCACCAGTGAGCCCATCTGGGCCTGGTACTATCTGTTTTGGAGGATAATTATGGATTCAATTTATTTAATAAGTATAGGCCTATTCAGATTGTTTATTTCTTCTTGTGTGAGCTTTGGCAGGTTGTGTCTTTCAAGGAATTTATCCATTCATCTAAGTCATCAAATTTGTCCAAACTCATTCTGCTCAGCATGACAGCCAATAAGCTGAGAGACAAAGAGTTGAAGCAAGGAAAGTGACTTTATTTTTGAAAGGTTGCAAACTGAGAAGATTGTGGACTAATACCCTAAAGAACCATCTTAGAATTGTGCAAATTTTGTCTTATGTTTTATGTTTAGGTAAGGGGGAAAGGAGGGAGCCGACAACTGCAGATATCTGGACACCAGCAAGAGTCTGGGGAAGGTTTGTGAAACTTCTTTGTCCTTGGGTAGTGATCTCTCACATGATGATAGCCAAACCACTTTGCTCCTAGAAATCTTTAACAAAACATAATTGTTTACATACTTTCCCGTTAATCCCAGAGCTAGTTTCGAAAACTACATGATGGCTACTTTTGAGTTTCATCTCAGTGCTCTAAAATTATCCTAGCCCACAAACAAAAAATGGAGTTAGTTATGTGAGTTCTTTTGCTGATTCACTGTTATTAGTTGTTTATACTGTTTCTTTATTATCCTTTTAATATCCATGGGATCTGTAGTAATGTCCCCTCTTTCATTTCTTGTATTAGTAATTTGTGTTCTCTTTTTATTTTTATTTTTTTTCCCTTATTTAGCCTGGTTGGACACATCAATTGTATCTTCAAAAGGAACCAGTTTTTTGTTTTATTAATTTTTGTCTACAGATTTTCTGATTTTAATTCCATATATTTCAGCTCTAATTTTGATTGTTTCTTTTCTTTTGCTTACTTCAGACTTAAATATTTCTCATCTCCTATGGTGGAAGCTTAGATTCTTGATTTTAGATCCTCCTTCTTTCCTAATAAACACATTTAATACATTTTTCCCTTTAAGCACTGCTGTCGCTGCATCTTACAGTATTTCTTAGGTTGTGTTTTCATTTTTATTAACTCTAAATATTTTTATATTCTTGTTGAGAGTCTTCTTTGACAGATGTGTTATTTATCAGTATATTGTTTAATCTTAAAGTACTTTGAGATTTTCAACTATCTTTTATTAATATCTAGCTTTGTGATCTGAGAGCAGACATTGTATGATTTCTATTCTTTTAAGTTTGTTAAGGTGTTAAGGTGTGTTTTATGGCCCAGAATATGACTTATCTTAGTGAATAATCCATATAAGCTTGAGAAGAATGTGTATACTACTGCTGTTGGATGAAGCAATCTATAGATGTTCATTATAGCCAGTTGATTGATGGTGTTGATTTCAACAGCATCCTTACTAATTTCTTCCTACTGTATCTGTTTATTTCTTCTTTTTATGTTTTTTTAAAATTACTTTTTCCTTTTTTTTTTTGAGTCAGGGTCTCACTGTCACTCAGGTTAAAGTGCAGTGGCACCATCACAGCTCATTATAGCCTTGACCTCCTGGGCTCAGATGATTCTTCCACCTCAGCCTCCCAAGTAGCTGAGACTACAGGTATTTGCCACCGCTACCAGTCTAACTCTTTTATTTTTTTGCAGAGACGAGGTCTCACTATGTTGCCCAGGCTGGTCTTGAACTCCTGGGCCCAAACAATCTTCTTGCCTTCCCCTTCCAAAGTGCTAGGATTACAGGTGTGAGCCACTGCTCCTGGCCTGGGCAACATAGTGAAAAATCTGTTTATTTCTAATACAGGGATGTTGAAGTCTCTAACAATAGCGGTGGACCCACATATACAAGGAGAAATGAGCCCGACAATTGTGGAGGCTGAGAAATCTCCACAACTTGCTAACCACAAACTGGAAGCACAGGAAAGCCAGTGATGTAGTTCCAGTTCAGACCAAAAGTCCTGAAAATGAGGGGAGCCAATGTTGTAAGTCCCAGTTTAAGGCTGAAGGTCTGAGAACTAGGGGATGATGTGGAGGGAATGAAGAGGATATAAGTTTAAGTCCAAGTTAGAAGGTCTGAGAACCAAGAGTCCCAGCATCCTAGGGCAGGAAAAGATGATGTTCCAGCTCAATCAGACAAACAAAATTCACCCTTCTTCTGCCTTTTTGTTCTAGTCAGGCTCTTAGTGGATTGGACAATGCCCACCACACTGGTGAGAGCAATCTTTCTTACTCAGTCTACAGATTTAAACACTAATATTTTTCAGAAACATCCTCACAGACAAACCCAGAAATAATGTTTAACCAGCTGTCTGAGCAGCCCTTAGCCCAGTTAAGGTGACACATACAATTAACCACTACAACCAGCAGTCTGCTTTGACGCTACTGATGACTCTTCAGTTAGATCACCTGGCACGAATTGCATTCTCACAGGCCACAGAGAAAAGGTTTTGATTGTCATGGAATCTTTGTTGAGCTCCATGGCAGTTGTAGATTCTTCTTTCTGTGCTGGTCAGGAGTGATGCAGTATCTACTCCTAGTTTCTTACGTTGTTCACAGCAGAACGATCCCTTGACTCCTCTTAACTCTTTCCTCTCAGTTCATTTCTAATGCCAAAGAAGCACAAGATGCTGTTGGACCCACTCAATACCCACACACCCTCAGAAGCTTCCTGCTCACATGGAAGCAGTTTGCTAGTGAGCAATTGCCATAAGTGTAGACCCATACACTCTCTGTGTGCACTGTGGCTTAAACCTCAGGTGTCACCACAACATCCTTGGGCACAAGCTTCCCTAGCAACTGCCTGGACAGGCTAGACAGCACAATTTGGAAACACTGAGGAGTTGATATTCAGTGGAGTAAATTTTGACCAAAGGGAGCCATAAGTTGTTAGATATTTTTCTCTCTCTCTTTTTACACTGACCTCAGTGAAGACATCTCACAAGACCGAACAATGTGCTACACTTGGCACAAAGCTGAGACAAGCTAGATAGTGCGTATTCTGTTATTTGTTCCCCCCTTTCCTTTTTTACTTTATTTTCCCCTCACTCCTGTGCCTCTTGGAATTGTGCCACATAAAAAAGTATGTGTGTATATATATATGTGTGTGTGTATAAAACATTAATTTCTTTCTAGAACCCAGTTTTCTAGGTGTCTCAAGCCAAGAAATTGTGATTTTTTTCCTAACATACCTATAAAACTACTTTTCTTTTCAAACTGAGTGCATGTATAATATTGATAAAAATAAAATATTTATTTAAAAACATTTTTTTTGAGTTGGTGTCTCACTCTGTTGCCCAGGCTGGAGTGCCCTGGCATGATCACACTGATCACAACTCATGGCAGCCTCGGCCTCCTGGGCTCAGGCATTCCTTCCATTTCCATATTCCAAGTAGCTGGGACTACAGGCTTGAGCCACCACGCCTGGCTAATTTTTTTGTTTTGTAGAGAAGAGGTTTTGCTATGTTGCCTTGGCTAGTCTCGAACTCCTCGGTTCAAGTAATCTGCTTGCCTCGACTTCCCAAAGTGCTGGGATTACAGGTGTGAGCCACTGTACCTGGCCTAAAATCTTAAAAAACAAGCAAACAAACAAAAAAACAGAAAGGAGAAAAAAGATACAAGGGACTGTCCTGCATCAAAATAAGAAAGTATATCAAGAAAGAAGATGTTTGATCCCAAAAAACATGGGCTTCATCACAGAAGGAGGTCAAAGAGAAGTTTTGGAATAATATTTAAGGCATAGTCTTATGTAGAGAATATAAAATAAAGGTCTGCATGAGAAAGATGCCAGAACAAGATGAAACTGATGGATTTTCTGATGTCTATTATGCTGAAAAATAATATCAAGAGGGTTTAATCATGTAGCTTTTAGAGTGTTTGGGAATAATTAGCAATATGTACATAGAAAACCAAGCAAAATTTTAAAAGAAGCGGTTTTTAATTTCAGTAAAAGCAAACAGTGCTCATAAAGGAAAAATAATCAGAACACAATTTAGCTCAAGCATGAATAAGATTATATAATTATAGTAAATTGAACACTGAATGTGGATTAGCCAAAAGTTGTGACAAATGTAATGGGAGATGAGTAGAAGGGACCTGGGGGAAGAGAGCTAAATTCTCTGCTGCCACCACAGGAAGTCAGTGAATAATGTCCAAAATAAATAAATGAAAAAATTGCCATGGTAGTATATTATTTTAAAATGCATAGCAAAGTCATAAGAAACAATTCCAGGACTTGAAAACAGTTGGCACTAAGACACAGGACTTGTAGTGATGACAGGAAATGCTGCTTTTTATTTTAAGTATTATGATTACATGAACTTTCTTTTCACATTATCTCATTTATTTATTCCTTTGTTTAAAACACTTAAGTTGGCCAGATGGGGTAGCTCACGCCTATAATCCCAGCACTTTAGGAGGCAGAAGCGAGATGATTGAGCCCAGGGGTTTGAGACCAGCCTGGGCAACTTGGTGAGACCTCATTTCTACAATAAATAAAAAAAATTAGTTCAGTATGGTGGCATGTGACTGTAGTTCCAGCTACTTGTAAAGCTGAGTGGAAGGATCACCTGAGAGCAGCAGGTTGAGGCTGCGGTGGCCATGAACATGCTACTGCACTCCAGCCTGGGTAACAGAGTGAGATTCCAACTAAAAAAAAAAAGCCAAACAAAACAAAACAGTTAAGTTTTTAGAACAGTTAAGATTTACAGAAAACTCAAGAAGATAATGAAGATAATGCAGAGTTTCCATGTTGCTCACACCAGGTTCCCCCATGGAACATCTTACTTTAGTACAGTACCTCCCTTAAAATTCATGAACAAACCCTGGTACTGTGTTCATATGTCATTCAAATTTTGAACGTTTTTACCTAATGTCTTTTGTCTGATCAAGAATCCCATCCAAGGTACCATGTTACATTTAGTTATCTTGTCTTTTTCGACTCCTCATGGCTGGGACAGTTGCTTAGTTTTGCTTTGTTTTTTTTAATAATCTTGACTATTATTGGCCAGTTGTGAGAAGAACTGGTCAGGCATTTTGTAAGAGGGCTCTCTATTGGCATTTGTCTGATGTTTTTCTTAGGATTATGTTGGGATTGTAAGGTTTCTTGGGGACAACCTCAGAGGTAGAGTGTCATTCTCATCATGTCATATTCAGGGTACATGCTGTCAACATGGCTTGTCACTATTGATATTGGACTTGGTCATCTGGCTGCGGTTGGGTTTGCCAGGTTTCTGCACTGTATAGTTACTCTCCCCCACCCCTACCCTGGCTTTTCCTGACTGTACTTTCCAATGACTTTTAAAGTTATATACATGTATTAAGGCCAGGCACGGAGGATCCCTGTAATCCCAGCACTTTGAGAAGCCAAGGCAGGAGGATTGCTTAAGCCCAGGAGTTTGAGACCAGCCTGGGCAACATAAGGAGACTTTGTCTCTACAAAAAATTTTACAAAGTAGCCAGGCGTGGTGGCTTGTGCCTGTAGTCCAGGCAACTCGGGAGGGAGGCTGAGGCAGAAGGATCCCTAAGTCCAGAAAGTCAAGGTGAGGTATGCTGTGATTGTGTCACTGTACTTTAACTTGAGTGATAGAATGAGACCTCAACTTAACAAAATTAAAAATAAGAAAGTCATCTATATGTATTACTTTGATTAAATTAAGAATTAATATAAATATGTTGGAGTTTTCTAGAGGTTTCACTTCTGGACTGTGGTGCATATTCCTTTAACTGTCGGCAGCATGCAAAAGTGTAAGACAAGGAGTCAACCAAGAGCCATAGAGGGAGTGTGTGGGGGGCCTGTGCCCCGGAGAAGCAGAGCAGCCCTCAGTGTGTCAGTGTGAGCTGAACAAAACCTCCTCAGGCTCAGGAGGAGCTATGGCCCGGAGGGGCATAGATGGATTAGACATTCCCAGAGAGAGTCCAAGTACCCGGACAGCAAGACTTGAGATAGACCAGGAAGCCACAAAGTCCTGAAGTAGAGAACAGAGACAGTTCCTAGGCAAAGAGTTTGGGTGTGACAAAGTTGGAGATCCAGCTAGATAAGGAGATGGATGATGGGTCAGGAACTTAGGCAAAGAATCTGAATAGCAAGAACAGGGTGCCCCTGAGGAAAACAACAAAATCTGGCATTCTTTTTGAGTCAGAGTCTCTGTTTTCCAGGCTGGAGTACAGTGGCATGCTCACGGCCACTGCAGCCTCAACCTGCTGGTCTCAAGTGATCCTTCTACCTTGGCTTTCCAAGTAGCTGGAACCACAGGCTTGTGCCACTATGCCTGGCTGATTTTTTTGATTAGTTGTAGTGATGAGGTCTCGCCATGTTGCTCAGGCAGGTCTTGAGCCCTTGAGCTCAGGCAATCCTCTTGCCTCTGCCTCCCAAACTGCTGGGATTACAGGCTTGAGCCACTGTGCCCGGCTGAAAATCTGGCATTCTAAAGACATTTTTGACTTTGTTAGAGTCTACTTCTGAATGTGGGAACCGGCCTTCTGTAGGATCTTCCTCCAGGCTTTTACTGGTAGTCCCTGAGGCTAGGCTGGCTCCCTCCACTTGAGTGGGGCCTGAGGAAGCCACACTTCCAATGTAGCATAAATCATATCTCGGTGATGTATGTCATAAAGGTTCGATAAAATGACGCAGTTAACATTTTATGTGTTTGATAGATTGAAGCTGGTATTCCTTCCATCTCCAGAAGTGTATAAGCCACTATTTTGAGCCAGAAGAAATAAAAAAACCCATTTTCTTCTGGGATATTTTTCTAGAACTGATGGCCTCTACAACAATAATCAAAATTGCTTTCCCACATAGTATTATAAGGAACGGTGGAGGGGAGTAGTACTGCCGCCAGATCTTTGTCTAATCAAAATCACTCCTTCTAGGCTTGAACGTCATTATTATGCAGAAGGAGAGAAACAATCCCCATGGGACCTCTTCTCCCCCACCCCTAGTCTGTTCACCTGTGGAAGACACAGTTCTCAGACCAGTTGTCCATCTTCACAGGGACACCTCTTGACTGTTCTAGAACTCTACAAGAGGTAAGGGGCACAAGGTAAAGAGGGCCCAGAGTCTGCCCTCAGAAACTCACATTCTAGTGAGGGACAGAGGCAAGAACACAGCCATGCTCCTCAGGGATCAGTTCTCTGATTAGGATAACCGCATGACATTATGGAATCCCTTGGGAGAGTACCTAACCCAACCTTGAGTGATAAACACTTGCTGGAGTAATGATATTGTGAAAGAAAAACAAATCTGCACTTAGATAAGGAGAGTTTATTCAAAAGGATTATTGCAACAAGGGGAAAGGGAGTGTAGCAATCAGGAGAGTGCTTTGACTGTAAGATATGCAAACATCTGAAAGGTCATGCAGAAAGGAATTTTCTTTTATAGGGAGGGAGAAAAAGGCTAGAGGGAATCAGTTATGGGGAAGTGGGATAAGCAGGTGGCGTGATGGGACAATGGATTAAGGAATGTCTTTTCTTATGTCTGCTGGTTATCTGGAGAGACTGTTAGTATTCAAGGGTGGGGTAAAATTCAAGGGGAGGGAGAGAAGCCTGACTTAATTTGGTTAAGGACAGTATTTTGTTCAGATTGGTCATTAGAGACAATCAATTGAACTAATTATTACAAGATGAAGGATGGAAATTGGAGGGTCTTTGTCTGGCCTTGCCATAGGTCAACAAGGAAGACCTCAGTGAGTCTTATCTAAGTCACAAAAGGAAGGCCAGTTCTTTGTAGTAAGCCTTTGCCTTGAACACAAAAGGATGCCTGGGTTGAGGGGAGCAGTAATTATCCATTGAAGTTACTTTCCAATAGCACAGGACTCAGGCAAAATTCCTCATGATCAATATTTAAAATGAGGCTGAATCTCAAATTTACATAAATGTCTAAAATGATCAATATCTAAAATGTCAAAGAGTTCCCCCTTAACAGCCTCTTCAGATAACCAGCAGACACAAGAAAAAGACATTCCTTGATCAACTGTCCCTTTCACACCACCTGGTCATCCCACTTCCCCATACCTGATTCCTTCTAGTCTTTTCCTCCTTCCCTATGAAATCAGTCTAAATTGATCTTAGATCAATATCTAAAATCCCATCACTTTGGGAGACCAAGGCAGGAGGATTGCTTGAGTCCAGGAGTTTGAGACCAGCCTGAGCAACACAGTGAAACCTCATCTCTACAGAAAATCAAAAAATTAGTCAGGTCTGGTGCCATGTGCCTATAGCACCAACTACTTGGTAGGCTGAAGCAGAAGAATCACATGAGCCTAGGAGGTTGAGACTGTGGTGAGCTGTGACTGAGCCACAGCACTCCAGTCTGGGTGACAGAGTAAGAGCACAACTCAACAAAACAAAACAAAACAAGAAAATAACAACGTACAATGGTATGATTAAGCAAATCAAGGGAGCATTTGAAACAGGGGAGTAGCCACGAGGTAGGATAAACAGAGCAAATTCTAGAAACAGGAATAGGTACAGTTCATCCTAGGAGATGTTAGGGACTAATGCAGTTATTACGAAAGAAATGTTCACTTGAGTCAGAGTAGCAGTCAAACACCCAGCTAAATGTTGGCCTATGAGATGGACTAAAGCTGTTGTAAAGAAAAATCGAGACGATGTGAGCTATAAAACTACTGAAGATGCTTACTGGGAAAGAAAGTGTGCACCTCTCATACGTGCATCTCAACACCTTCCAGATAGCAAAAAACATGGAACCAACCCAGATGCCCATCGAAGGTGGACTGGATGCAGAAAAATGTACATATACACTGTGGAATACTGTGCAGCCATAAAGAAGAACAAAATGTCTTTTGCAGCAACATGGATGCAACTGGAGACCATCATACTAAGTGAACTATTACAGGAACAAAAATCTGAATACCACATGTTCTCACTCATAACTGGACACTAAACATTGGGCACACAGGCACAAGGGCAGGAACAACAGATGCTAGGCACTGCAAAGGAGGAATGAAAAGAGGTGGGATAAAGGACATCAAACCACCCACTGGGTATCATCCCTGCCACTGGGGGAGGGAGAAAGGACTCATCAGAAGCCCAAACCTCGCCTTCACGAAATTACACTGATGTAGCAAATCCTCCCATGTACACCACTACTCTAAAAGAAAAAATATTAAAAGAGAAAAAAGAAAGTGCTTCTCAGATTGAGAAAGCACTGAAAGCATAATCAAGTCAAGAGAATGGGCACTTAGTTTGATCTGACATAAGACATCAGATCTTTATATCCAGAAGGCCAAGAGACAGAACAATAGAAAACCAACATATTTTAAGCCAGTTAGATGACTATCAACCCACTGCAATGTCATACTTCACCACTATGTTCATATTGTCAGTATTGATAGCTTTGAATTAAGCAATGCATTCTGATAACTAGTCACATTTACAGACTTAATGAAGTATATCCAGTACTAATCCAGAGCTTTAAGTACATGATTCATTCTAGAGATCAAACATTTCACCAACACATTTCTGCTTTATAGACGACTTTATAGTTTTTTCAAAGGTATACTCCCATTCTCATTCTCAGACACAGTCTCCAGAGAGATTTCCCTAAGTATTGCATTCAAGAAATAAGTCAAATACCACAAAATCAAGACTGCATTTCTCCCACACAAAGAGTAAGTAAGATGGATTTTGGCCAATATCTGTTGAACATAGTTAAGGTCAGCAAATATTAAGACAACAGGATTTGTTTTTGTTTTTCATTGTTTGCATTGGTGAAATTAATTGAGACACTGTTGTCTCTCTTGCCATCAGATAAATTTTGTAACCATTATAACCTCTAAAATTGAGCTTTCTTAATAGACCTTTTATCTTCTATCCATCTACCCAATAGTTACTGAGTGACTGTGATGTACCAGGATAGATGCTGGGTTTCAGGAAAATGAAAATGAGTAAGGCAATGCTCTACATTCAAAGATTTCACAGCCATGAAAAAAAAATAAGTACCTATGTGAATACAATATATTGCATGTTGTGTATATATTGTGTATGCCTCACATAGTAATTTATAAACTATCACGTGGGCCCTTCCATTATCTAAAGTCACATTCCACCCTGGCTTGTTTTAGTATTGCTTGGGAGCTAAGCATGTTCTTTGCATTTTTAAAGGGTTAAAACAAAAAAAGAAGATAAGACAGCCACCTTATATAGCCTGCAAAAGTGAAAATATTTACTAATGCTTCTTACAGAAAAAGTTTGCTTACCCCTGTTCTAGATCAATTATTCTTAAATAAGTGTGTCCCTCAAAATCACTTGTGGACTTTGTTATGTTATTTTAAATACACTGTTGAATGGAATCCTGGCATTGGCATTTTCTCAGGTGATTCTCATGTGTATGTGGTTGAGAAGTTCTAAGCTACACACGTTTCCCTAGACAACTCCCAGAACACTTACGTGAACGGATGGAGACTTCAGCAGACTTCCTTCATTAACACAGTTCATCCTGCATTTCCTAAAATATTCTTCTCACCCTATTCATGTGCCTTGGTAGGATATCCCCCTTACCTCTTGTATAATAACATCTTAAATTAATATAGTTAGCTCTTTGAAAGGCATGAAACACATTCACATCCATTATACAATTTGATCCTAATAATATTAGGGCCTGGAACTACTACTTTACAGATAAACTAAAGTTCAGAGAAGTCAAGTAGCTCAAGGTCATATAGGGTTTCTCACTACTACTCCATTGTTCTTCTCAACACTGTCTTCTACTTACTTTTTTCTGATTCTTCATTGAAATAGACTACACAGTCTATTCTTACTACCCGGTAGCAAAATTTCATTACATTCCATAAATCTGTTAGCTAAAGAATGTAATTCCTGTTTAACTTGAGAGCCTGTATGTCTTAAGGCAGACTTGTGTTACAATAATTCCTCTAATTTGCAAGCACTTTTTCACATATATTATGTACTCGAAATAAACTAGACACTAACTCCTACTCGGGTATAAATGGAGAAAAGAGTATCTCTCTAGAGCATTATTCAACATAAAGCTCATGAAATAATTTGCAGAGGCACAAGGTTCATCCTGCCTAAGCAAATTAAACAATTTTGTTAACCCTGATGTCTTTTGTTAGCAGTGAAATTTATGATAACTGTATTGGCTCTGCACTACACAGCACCCAGAAGCCTTTGTTTGCTCTCAGCTAGAGCTATTTATACCCCAGGATATTGATATTCTTATATTTAATCAAAAAGTGCTACATCTAAAAATATATATAAATGCCACATTCTTTTGAGTATGCAAAGCCAAAACAAAGGAAAAAGAATAAAGATGTATAAACATCTTGATTATATTCTTACTTCATTCTTCCCAAAATTCTTTTAAGTTTTTTGCCGGGCACAGTGGTGGCTCATGTGCCTATAATCCTGACACTTCAGGAGACAGAGGGGAGAGGGAGAGGATTGCCTGAGCCTAGGTGTTCGAGACCAGCTTGGGCAACATGGCAAGACCTCGTCTCTACAATAAAAAAAAAAAAATTAGGCATGGTGGCATGTGCCTGTAGTTCCACATACTTGGAAGGCTGAAGCAGAAGGATTCTCTTTAATACTGATTTCATTTCCTTTAGATATATATATCTAGCAGTAGAATTACTGGATCACTTGGTAGTTTTGTTTTGTTTTCCATAATTAGTGATACTAATTTACATTCCCACCAACAGTGTATGAGGGCTCCCCTTTCTCTACATCCCCACCAACTTTGGTTATTATATGTCTTTTGGAAAAAAAGCCATTTTAACTGATATCTTGTAGTTTTAATTTGCATTTCTCTGGTGATTAATGATATGGAGCATTTTTTTCATATAATTGCTGGCCATTTGTATGCCTTTTTTTTTGAGAACTGTCTATTTAATGCCTATTTTTTAATTGAATTATCTGACTTTTTTCCTATTGAATTTTTTTAAGCTCTTTTTATATTCTGGTTATTAACCCCTTGTCAGATGAGTGGTTTGCAAATATTTTCTCCCATTTTGTGAACTGTCTCTTCACTTTGTTGACTCTTTCCTTTGCTGTGTGAAGCGTTTTAGCTTGATATGATCCCATTTGTCCATTTTTTGCTTTGGTTACCTGTGCTTCTGAGGTCTTACTCAAGAAATCTTTGCCCAGACCAATGTCATGGAAAGTTTCCCCATGTTTTCTTTTAGTAGTTTCATAGTTTGGGGTCTTAGAGTTAAGTCTTTGATCCATTTTGATTTGATTTTTATATATGGCAAGAGTTAGGGGCCTAGTTTTATTCTTCTACATATGGATATCCAGTTTTCCCAGTTCTATTTACCAAAGAGACTGTCTTTTCCTCAGTGTATGTTCGTGGCACCTTTGTCAAAAATGAGTTCACTGTAGATGTATGAATTTGTTTCTGGGTTCTCTATTCTGTTCCACTGGTCTACATGTCTGTTTTTATGCCAGTAGCCTGCTGTTTTGGTTAATATAGCTCTGTAGCATAATTTGAAGTCAGGTAATATGATTCCTTCAGTTGTGTTTTTTTTGCTCAGAATGAAGCCTTGGTTGATTGATTGATTGATTCGAGAACTCACTCTATTGCCCAGGCTGGAGTAATGACATGATCAGGGATCACCACAGCCTTGAACTCTTGGACTCAGGTGATCCTTCTGCCTCAGCATCCTGAGTAGCTGGAACTATAGGCATGTGCCACCACACTCAACTAATATTTTTATATTTTTGTAGAGATGAGATGTTGCCCAGGCTGGTTTCCTGGGCTCAAGCAATCCTCCCATCTCAGGCTCCCAAAATACTGGGATTACAGGCATGGGCGACCCCCTCCCCCCGCCAAATTTTTGACTATTCATTATATTCAAAAGATGAAAAAAGTGATATAACTTGGACACATAGCTTACCAGATTGTGTATTTGTTCAGTTTCATTGAAAAAATAAACTTGGATATTATTGATGGGGGAATGGAGTGACATATTTTTACCCTGTATTGGCATATCTTGGAAGGATATTTGATACTGCTACATAGGAAGTGCCATGATTTCCATGTTTCTGTCCAAGGAGGTGTGGAAGGATCAGCTGGGAATAAGTTTGGTAGTTCATGCAAAAGGAGACAGTAGAAAACACAATTCTGGAATGTCACTGTGTGCAGAACAATACAGCAGCTGGCCAAAGGATTCTGTGTGCTATTTTTTTAAAAAACAAACAAAAAGCTTCATTTTTTAGAGAAATATGAGGTTTACAGGAATATTGTACAGTAGTTATCTTCCTTTCCATATGCTCCCCCACTCCTACTTTTTCCTATTAACATTTTGCATTGGTGGGTTCATTTATTACCATTGGTGAACCAATAGTGATACATCACTGAGTGTACTTTTTAGAAACAGGTTCCAGAGTTACATAAGTCAAAAGAGAAGATATTTGGGGCTAATAAGTACTTAATAACCACATTTTGAAGAATACTGGAGAAGGTAAAGTATTATAAAAGCTTTTTACTAATTCAAACCAACGTGACCTGAGATTAACTTTTCTGGGGACTTCTAGGAAAGAAGGGGTCTCCCTTTTCTTTGGTAGCTTCCAAATGCCATCTTCTCTTTCTATAGTCATTTTGCCAGGACAAGATAAACCAACTCTAGAATGAAGATGATGTAGAAGACAGAGAAGAGAGATTAACAAAACAAAATAAACCCATTTTGCTTTGATATCCATGATCAAATTGAAACAGTCCTGAAGCCCACCCTGCACTACTTAACAATCTGTTAAACCAATAAATTCTTTTAAGCTAGTTTCAATTGGGTTTCCAGTGCTTGCCACATAAAGCATTATAATTGATGTGATCACTACATCAAAGGTAGCTGAATAGTTTTGTTGTCCTCTTGAATGTTTTAATCAAACAATGTTATTAATGAACATCTCAACCAGCTGCTACCATCAACATTCTATAAACCAGTGGCAGACTAGGCAAGTTGCAGGCCATGTGCAAACTTTCTTTCTAATCGCCTTCCTTTCTGTCTGGGTGTGGTACCATGTGTTGTGCTGACACATGATAGTTGACTGTGCTGGAAAAGATCATGGTGCCTGAGGGAGCAACCAACACTCCAAGATGCAAGGATTATTAGAACACTCCTTACCCCACTTAACCTCACAAAAAGACAAAAGAACATAACTCACTGCTTAACCCAATTTAGTATGAAAGATCGAGGAGAGTACATGTAGCATGATACTCTTTTTGTTAAGTTAAAGACAAAATAAAAACACGTGTTAACTACTATTTATAAGCACACCAAGACTACATAAGAAGCAAAACACAGGAATTATGAAATAGGATGCTAAATGATGGCTATGTCAAGTTAGAAATAATAATTCTCTCAAGTTGGTATGCAACCACTGGTTAGCTACAGGTTTTTGCCATAGTCCTGACTTTGTATTGAATGGTGCTTTTGTAGATGTTTATTACATTATTTAAAACAAGCATTTTAAAAGCCTACAGGGTAAATTTGTGTAAAATGTATTTATGTTTTTAGTTTCCTTTCTGGAATTACACAAATTCATAAATCAGGCACAGTATATCAATAAAGGGTGCTAAGTAGAAGATGTGTTTCCATAGAACTTGTTAGTTAGTGGTCTTATCGTTTTCTGGCTTAATTCTACCCTCTTCAACGACAGCAAAAAGACTTTTCATTGGCTTAAGTTTGAATGTGACAGGCATTGGCTTAAAAAGTTAGATTAGCCAGATCAAATCCTACTTTCTCTTTTCTGTTCTACTATCTCTCAGGGAGTCTAGGAATGTATTTTCAGTGTCTTAAATTCTTTTATTTTCTTCTCAAAACTAACTTATGTAGCCATCTTAGTTCTTTAATTTACAAATTATAAGTAGCTTCTTCATATCTTCATATACAAGGTCAGAGGACATTCTAAGAACTGTTTGGACCAAAACTTTTTACCAAACCAATCAGCTTCATCTGTCTATACAGCAGATTAATCAAAATGAAGACTATATCTAGGTCTTTGCCAGTCTGGCTGCCTTAAAGATGGTACATCGATGCTGGTGTTGGTGGCTAGGATACTGCCTAGACAGAGTCTAAGAGGCAAAGCTGCAAACAGCAGCAGGATCTACAACAGAGCTTCTTCTCAAGCTTCACTCATGTATAGTGTACTTCCACACACACTATTGGCTATAAAGTAGTCTTTTTCAGCCCCATCTGCATGTGAGGATAGTAGTCAATGTCAGCAGAATTTTCTTCAAATGTAACAGAGCTGGTTGTGGTGGCTCACACCTGTAATCTAGCAATTTGGGAGACCAAGGCGGGAGGATCGCTTGAGCCCAGAAGTTCAAGACCAGACTAGGCAACAAAGCGAGACCTCATCTCTACAAAAAATTTAAAAGTTAGCCGTGGTGCGTGCCTGTACTCCCAGCTACTCTGAAGGCTGAGGCGGGAGGATCACTTGAGCCCAGGAGTTTGAAGCTGCAGTGAGATGTAGTGAGCTTAGCCACTGTATGCAAGCCTGGGCAGCTGAATGAAACCCTGTCTATAAATAAATAAATAAATAAATAAATAAATAAATAAAACAGCTACGTGTGCACATTCATATGCAAATACATTCATATACATATTTAATTTACTTCAGAAATCATCTTCCTTCTTCAACTAATCATTCTTTTTCTGGCACCAAAATACAAGAACCCTTTTATATGATCCCAAACAAGTTGTTGTCTTTCAAATTTGAGGGGTAGTGAGCTCAGCTTTTAGAGTTTTAATAGGTCGGGGTCAGTGGCTCAGCCTGTATTCCTGCACTTTGGGAGGCCGAGGTAAGTGAATTGCCTGAGCCTAAGGGTTCGAGACCCGCCTGGGCAACTTGGCGAGACCTCATCTCTACAATAAATGGAAAAAAAAAAAAAGTTAGCCGGGCGTGGTAGCCTGTGCCTGTAGTTCCGGCTACTTGGAAGGCTGAGGCGGAAGGATCGCCGGAGCCCAGCAGGTCGAGGCTGCAGTGACCGGGAGCGGCCACTGCACTCCAGTCTGGGCGACAGACTGAGACTTTAACTCAAAAAAAAAAAAAAAAATAAGAGTTTTAATAAAGTTGTATGTGCTATTCATAAAGTAACATTATGTAATTTCTGCAAGCAAATGAGACTTCTCTTCTGATACCCACGTATGAAAATTATTCTCCATTTCACTTCTGAAATGATTTCTCTTCCTCTAACAGTAACTTTTAATTTACTTATCAATGGTGAAACTATTTTTGTTTTGTAAATTAAGAATGATGTTGTTGAGTAAAATGTGGATTCTTGCTAAGAAACATAGGACGTACAGGTGAGACCTGCAGTGTGATATGACTTGGTTTAACTACTAAACACTAATACAGTTTCAACAATAACTCTCATTAGAGGATTTTATTTCTTTTAAAATACATATGAGAGTTCTGGATATTTTCTTCTGCATATATCATTTGAGTTGGCTATTTTGTTTTTTAAAAAATTTACCATTTAAGTACATTCAAATCCTTTAAAATTGGTGTTTGAGAATGACAATAAGAATTTAATTAAGTTAAATGTAGTCTATTTTATCACTTGTGGTCTGCGTGTATCAAAGTCTTAGCATGAATATGAGATCTTAAAATTGAGAAAACTGTTGTAGATGTGTACTGAAGAAAATGTAAAGTCCTTTTCAATATGTCTAGTTAACAGATGTGAACAATTGACTTGACCTGCAGCTCACGAGGGAGGGAAAGTAGCTTATGTAGGATGCAGGAACAGGGTCATCGAGGGTCTTATGGGTCAGAAATGAAACTTTTTTAAAACTTTGAGATAGGATCTCAGTCTGTCCCCCAGCCTGGAGTGCAGTGGCATGGTCTGGCTCACTGTAGCCTCGATCTCCTGGCCTCAGGTGATCCTCCCATCTCAGCCTCCCAAGTAGCTGGGAATATAGACACGCATCACCATGCCAAGTAAACTTTTAAATCTTTTGTAGAGACACAGTCTTGCTATGTTGCCAAGGCTGGTCTTGAACCCCGGAGCTCAAGAGATTCTCCCATCTCAGTCTTCCAAAGTGCTGGGATTTTGGTATGAACCACCACACTCGGCTGGGAAATTGAATGTTAAAACCACTCTTTTGCCTCAAAAGGAATCTGATAAGAAGAATAAAGTAAGTAGAACTTGCTCCGAAGCTAGGGAGTGAGTTAACAACCTGATGGCAACCGCTTTGTTCTAGCTCCCTCTCTAATGCATTCCAAGGCCAGGCTGGCATCTCCACTTACTGATCCTCAATTCTGACGCAAATGTAACAAAAGGATTTTGCTGCCCCTGAAATGGGTTTCCTTGGGGTGACCTGAGGTTAAAGTGTAAAGTTAAAGAAGTTCTAACTCTAGACACCAATGCATTATGACCCTGGGCCTCACAAGTCAGCATTTCTGCAAACTGCAGCAGGCTGTCTTTGACTTCTCAACCCAGCTACAACTTCACGCAGCCTTAGTTCGCCGGGACTGTGAGAACCTCACTTCAACCTGCCTTCCTAGAATTGCTGAACTGGAATAGCATTATGTTTAAAGAAGTCAACTTTTTTTTTAAAACTATGGGGTACATCTTTTGTTCCTAATCAGTAAACTAATATTTATAAGTCTTATGTACAACAAGCGATTTAGGAAGGGTCTCCCTCACTATGGATTATGTCCCACAGATGTTTAACATTCTTTGCTTTTGCTGTAACTGTTAGTGCTTTAGTGAGGGTCAGAAAGGAGTATTTTTTGGTGACTAACAAATCAAAGCCATTAAAGAGTTTGGTGGTTTTTTATGTATTTCTTGATTTCTAGAATTAGTGTTAAGTGAAAGGAATAAGATCCCTTTTAACTTGGAGGAAAGACTGAAATGATCTGATGTGGACAGGCTGAGGATAAAATTTAGAAACACTGAAATGTGCAGGAAAATGGGATTAAGAGAGATAATTTAAAATTTTTAGAAAGATGAAAAAAAGTATGTTTGCCTGAGAATGGTTATAAAATTATCTTCACAGCAAAAATTTAAGGAAATAAAATAGCTCCCAACAGTGATCATTAGTTACCAGGAAAATAAATAGTATCATCTAGTTTCTGGCAAAGGACACTCAAGTATTTGATATTTTTGTATTTTTGTATTTTCATGGGGAAATACTCATTTCTAGATTCTCATTTGAATGTGGAGAGACCTTGGAAAAAGCAAAGTGCTTTCAGCTATACCTTGGTGTGTTATTTTGATTTAAAAAAAATAGCTCCTTGGGTAAAATTTAGGTATATTTTCCAGAAAAGTCATATAAGTATATTTTCTAGCAAATTTAAACAATTGCTCACAATTACACTCATCAGTATTAGCAATTATTAGCAATAACGGTGATTAAATATTTATATGAATGAGCACAATTATTTACCTTTAAAATTTACTTGTAATCAAGCAAGCATACTTTCCACCTGATATTAGACTGTGCACTGGTAAGTGAACATTTTTTCATTTAATATCCTTATTCGCGTTTTTTTGATGCTTATTTGTATATTTCTATTGATGTAATAGTTTGCAAGAAAAAGAGCTCATGTCTCTGCCTGAAGGTGGAATCTTATGAATATGCAAATGATGTTTTGATGAGATGAAGTTTTTCTCTGGAATGGAACTGTGCTCTCTTAAGTTATATTGAATATTAGCCATAGCTTAGGACACAAAGCACATGAAAACTTGAGTTTTTAAAGAAAAAATATCTGAGAAATAGTTGCTTTCTGGTTATAAAAAAAAATGCTGTATTGTTGAATCTGTACTTCTCAATTTAGGTTAATGCTCTGTTGTGAAAAAAAAAAAAAAAACGCCATTTAATTTTTATTGTATAGAAGAGTAGTGAACCAGTAATATGAAAAGATGTATGGCTTGTCTGCCCTGTATGTTACAGTGTGCTTCTTAAAATGCAAATTCTGGGGGGCACATCTTTTAACAGTTTTAATGTAACCTGGTAGGATGTGTCCAGATGGCTTTAAAATGTTCTTTTGGTGACCTCTGTAGAATAAACCATTTTTTAAACAGTATCTTGTACTGTAAAAATATTCCACTGATGTTCAGTTTCAACTCTAGACAAAAATCTTGCACACAAACCCAGTGAAGTGTTAGGCTGAGAACTTAGCAAGATAACAGCTGGCCTCTGAAGCTACCATCCGTGTCTAGACGGGCTGATTCTGTTTTCTATTCAGGGCTAGATTGCCCCTCAGCTGGAGAGGATTGCCTCACTCTCACCTTTTCTCCAAACACCAGATCAGTGGTTCTCAAACTTTGGTTGGTATCAAAAACACCTGGGGATCTTGATAAAAATACAAAGGCCCAGGCCCAATCCTAATTTAATGAGCCTGGGCCAGTGTTCTTTTTTGGCTCTCTGAGATTCTGATGCACACCAAAGTTTGGGAACCTCTACGCTAAATAAAAGCTTTAAAAAAATTGGGATAATAAAAGGAAACCTATGAAGTAGGTCAAGCAGATCTAAAATATTTGAAGTATGGTGGCAGTTAAATACAATAATTTTTTTAATAGAAAAAATAGTACAGGACTTTTTCTTCCTCATATTATGAATTTGAGGCCAGGAGCAGTGGCATGTACCTGTAATCTTAGAATTTGGGAGGACAAGGTGGGAGGATCACTTGAGGACAAGAGTTTGAGACCAGCCTGGGCAACATAGCAAGATCACATTTCTACAAAAAAAAAAAATAAATAATTAGCCAGGTGTGCTGGTGCAGGCCTGTAGTCCCAGCTACTTGGAAGACTGAGGCAGGAGGATTGCTTGAGTTCAGGGGTTTGAGGCTACAGTGAGCTATGATAGCACCACTGCACTCCAGCCTGAGCAACAGAGTGAGATCCTATCACTAAAAAAAGGAGAAAAAATTAATAAATAAATAAATACATAAATAAAATTCTGAGATTTAAACCAATAAAAATATATAGTTAAAGAAAGGGATTGAGCCCTTGGAAGTAATCTAAGAGACTGTGTCTAAACGTGAGACATAGAAGACTGGAGTATTAGGAAAACACCAGTCAGAATGATTAGGGCCAGTATATAACTATAATTTTAAAATGTGAAATCTAGTCAATCATATTTCACACTTCTTAAGGAAAGACTATGCTAAAAAGAAACATAACTGAAGATATACAGATGGCAAATAAATATATAAAAGATGCTCAAATCATTTGTCATTGGAAAAATGCTAATTAAAATAGCAATATGATACCACTATATACCTATTAAAGTGGCTAAAATCCAAAAGACTATCAATACCAATTACTGGCAAGGATGTAAAACAATAGGAATGTTCATCTATCACTAATAGAATACAGAATGGTACAGTCACTTTGGAAAATGATTTGATAGTTTCTTATAAAGGTAAACATATTCTTACCATTCAAACCAGCAATCATGCTCCTAGTTATTTACTCAGTTGATTTGAATACTTATGTCCATACAAAAACCTGTATATGAATGTTTATTCATAACTGCAAAATAGGAAACAATCAAGATATCCTTCAAAAGATAACTAGATAAACAACTGTTGTACATCAATATAATGAAAAACTATTTAGCAATAAAAAGGAGTGAGCCATCAAGCTATGTAAAGACAAAGATGAATCTTAAGTGCATATTGCTAAGTGAAAGAAGCCATTCTAGAAAGGCTACATAATGTAAGATTTCATTTATGTAACATTCTTGAAAAAGCAAAACTATAGAGACGATGGGAAAAAAAAAGATCAGTGGTTTCCAGGGGGTTCTGGCAGTAGTGGCAAGCAGTGTGTTGCTCAGGGGAATTTTAAGGTGGTGAATTTCTTTTACCTGTTACTATAATGGTAGCTGTATGACACCATACATTTGTCAAAACCTATAGAACTAATTTCATGGCCCAAAGAGTGAAACTTAATGTATGCAAATTTAAAAATATCATTTAGGAGGTTGGAGCATCCCAGGATGAGATGCAACTGTGACATAGGAATCTAATTGTACTGCAAATGCATGAAATAATCCCACTAAAGGTAGTTGAGAAATCAGTTGCTGACCTCAGTAACTTTGGAAATAAGTGGAGTTTGTAGACTAAAGGTAAAAACAACTGTACACAAGCATTGCATTCTAGTTGACCAAGTTTTGTTTTGTTTTGTTTTTTCCCCCATAGTGGTACAAGTTGATTCTAAACCAGTACACATGTAGACTGGAATTAAACAACTAACAAAATGGATGATTGCTATGGTTTGAATGTATCTCCCAAAGTTTGTGTGTTGGAAACTTAATCCCTAATGCAACAGTGTTGAGAGAGGGACCCTATAAGAGGTGATTAGGTCATGAGGGCTTTGCCCTCATAAATAGATTAATGCTGTTATCATGTGGGTGGGTTGGTTACTTTGGGCATGAGTTACTGAAAAAAGTAACAGCACTAAATGCACTAAGACAGAGATGGCTGGTAGGAGCCAGGTTTTTCACTGTTAGAGTAAGAGATTAGAGATCAGCAAGGGTAACAGGCTAGAATGATCCATATGTTAATAGATTAGAGTTTTAGACTTCAATATGATAACATGTTTAGCTTATAATAGACACAAGTGAATATACAGAGAGCGATGTATAAGCTTATGTATGGATAGGTTAGTATACATACATATATTTCCTCACTTCAGCTCCACCTCCCCGTTTTTAAAAATTGCAACAATATTTTATTCCCAGAGCCCTGGCCTATAACAGTTCAACGTCCTTGTATTCACAGATGGAGGGAGGTGTGCAGTGCCCTCTCCCAGCTTTCAGACACATTCCTGTCAGCCCTGGTCCACTCTGCTAATCATTAGGTAGTCTGGCTTTCCTGGTTATTTCTTTTTCATCACTGGCAATGGCTTAATAGATAAGATTGGCCAGTTGGGCAAGGCTGTGCTGGGGGTGGGGGTGGAGCAAATAGGAAAAATGTCCACTCTTGAATCGAAGCAGTTTTTATGTTTAGCCCAACTCCAGCTTCCTTCTTATCAACTGAAAAAGCCCAGAAGCAGGGAGACCCCAGCAGACATTAGCATACTTAGTGCCCAGATCTTGGCTTCTAATACCATTCTCCAGTGAAAGGAACCAGGGCTCCTTGAAGACATGACTGGTTCTATGACTGGGGCAGAAAATATACAAGACGAGTGTGGAGTATCTTGTGGTGACAGAGAGTTAAAAATTGCCTAAAAAACAAAAGCAAAGAACCACAATGGGCATATGTCAAAGGGACACAGGCACTAACTGAAATAATTCCCAATACCAAACTGGAAACAATTGAGTAATAAAATAAATATAACAGTAGTATATTGTAATCCAAAGTATAAAATACTAGCCATGACTTCATACTGATATAAACAAGTAATATTGGATTAAAACTCAAAGTATAAAATAAATCACCATGAATTGTATGATCGAAAAATAATTAAATAAATAGGAGGAAATAGGTAAGTCTCACTGTACAGAACAATTCCAAATCATTCATATAGTTACTCTGTTTTCAGGGCAATTTACCTTAACTTCCCTTTCCTTCCTTAGGTGTGGGCTATGCCTAGCAACTGCCTTACAGAAAGTCCGGTATGGAAAAGGAAGAAAGAGAAACATATCAGTGGAGAAACCTGATGAACATTACCTCAGCCATGTGATCAAGGTTAGCATCCACAGGGATAAGTCATATTGATAGGATGTACCCTTAATCAAATATGATGAGAATAACTTTTAACCTTTGTGGTCCTTCCCACCCCTTCCCAACCCATAATCATGGTCTAATCATGAGATAAACATCAAATTCCAGGTGAAGGACATTCTGGAAAATTCTGACCAGCACTCCAGAAAATTTCAATGTCATCAAAACCAAGAAAAGTCTAAAAAAAGACACAGCAAAGAGGAGACTAAGGAGACATGGAGACATGACAATTCAATATAAAATGGTGTCCTGGATGAGTTCCTGGAATAGAAAAAAGATGTTAGGTAAAAACTTAAGAAATCTGAATAAAGTATAGACTTTGGATATTGTGTCAATATTTTTCCTGAATTGTGTAAGATGTACCATACTAATGTAAGGTGTTATTAATAGGGAAAACAGGGTGCGGATTATATGAGAACTCTCTGTACTGTCTTTACAACTCTTCTGTAAATCTAAAACTATTCTAAAATAAAGGGTATAAAAAATGTTAAACATGGAGGAAAAAATAAAACAAGGACAAGACCCTTTTCACCACATGTGACCTTTTTACTGAAGGCATGAGGAGTCTAAGGAATGAACAGTACAGGTTACTTCACCCTGAATGTCCACATTCACTCTGGTCATTTCTTTTTCTTTCCCTTCTTTCTTCTCTGCAGTCTCTCCATTCACAAATTCCTATCCCTTTCTAAGACAGAGCCATTTTGTTTCCTTGTTGCCTACTAATTTCACTTCCATCTTAAAAAGATACCCACTGACCAGGGCAAATCTACTTCCACTGACCTCTTCTCCTTTGCTACCCATGAGGCTTACTCCTACCAACCCTATGACAATGCACTCTTTTGTCTGATGATGTCCAACCTATTAATTTACACATTTCTTTTACATTAATTATATTTCAATCACACCTTGGGATTATAGCCCACTTTTATTTCTTGAATAGCAAGGTACCCAATCATTTGTTTTTTGTTTGCTCATTTAAAAAATCTTCTAAGTAGTATCTTTCATTTTGAAATAGTTTACTGATTGAAAGAGCTATAGCAACTAGAATTGAACAATAGATGCTTCATTTTGTGTAATTCAAGTAAGAAGCTTCAGTTTAAGAGGGGTTCCTCTTTAGCCGGGCTCGGTGGCTCAGCCTGTAGTCCCGTGCCTTTGGGGGCAGAGGTCCCGTGAGGTGAGTGGATTGCCTGAGCCCGCGGGTTCAAGACCCACTTGGGCAACTTGGCGAGACCTCATCTCTACAATAAATCAAAAATTAGCCGGGCGTGGTAGCGCGCACCTGTAGTTCCAGTTACTTGGAAGGCTGAGGCAGAAGGATCGCCGGAGCACAGCAGGTTGAGGCTGTGGTGGCCGGGAGCGGCCACTGCACTCCAGTCTGGGCGACAGAGTGAGACTCCAACTCAAAAAAAAAAAAAAAAAAAAGAGGGGTTCCTGTATTTCTGGAGTATAGAAATTTTATATATTGACTGTTTTCTACCATTAATAGTATACTGGTAAATATTTAGCAAAAGACTCTTAAAAAAAAAGTATTGTCATTTGTAATCTTTGCTGATTTGCATGTAAAATAATCCTACCAAAGCCAATGTCAAGGTACCAACATAACATTGAGTTGGGAAGAGATGTGCAGTAGCACATCATTGTATAGGATTGCCACTACAAAGACACAAAAACATAAATATCTTCAAGATATTAAAGATATGAGAATAAAATGTAGTAAAATAATTAGGAAATAATTTTTTAGTATTTATTACCCTTATTTTAATATAATTTATTTAATTATAAGTTTGTATATTTTACCTCTTAGAATAATGGCTATGTTTAACAATCAGGTTACGAAGTTTCTTTTAATTTAACAAGCAACTCTTATAGGTCAGTACACTGCTGCCTACCACACACCTTGGAGTTGAATAATTTTGATTGAAGGTGTACAATTTCAGGTCAGCCTAAGGCAAAGAAAAATAAATTTTACCAAAAACAAACAAAAAAGGTAAACCTAATTTTAAAACTAAGCTTCACTCTGGGTTTTGAAACATGTGAAACAGCCATAGTACCCATCCACCTTCCCAACCCGAAAGCCTGAAGGAAGCCTAGGGCTGCAACAGGAGAAATGAGAAACTGGTGGGTCATTTCTAAAATCCAAATCTGTAACCTTCTTAAAGTGGTAGAGATAAGTCGTCTCTGTCCCTTGAGTTCTAGGATAGGGACGGGAGAAAAGTGGTAATTTTAGACCACTTTGAAGAAATGTACTTTTCCTGGCTGGTGATCTAAGATTGTGAAGTCATATCTATACATACAGCCACCAGGATCAGAAATTAGGCCCCTTATTTCAAGTGAAAAGCTAGTATATTAGTGTAGAGTAGGCTGTAGTAACAAATAAACTCTCAAATTTACTTCAAGAACACATACATGCACAGTACAGGGCAACTGCTTAGGGCCTTAGGCACCTTCAAACTTCTGTTTCACTGTTCCTCATTGTCTGCATTTAGAAGGCAGAAGGGAAGGCACATGGTGATGCATGGGTCAGACCTGAGAGTGGCACATATTCCTGCCATTCATATGCCACTGGCTAACCTATCTGCATGGCAGGATGGTAAATGTAGTCTTTCTATTTGCCCAAGAGGCAGGAAGAATAGTGGACAGCAAGCAGTCTCTTCCATTCCCAGGTAATAGTCTCTTAAGCTTGAAAAGTTTACCCAGTAAAGATCATAACAATATACCCATATGCCCCCACGGCTGAGAATGTGATCAGAATCAACCAGGGGATAGCAGAGGTCCCGTGTTGGTGAATTTCAGTTAAGCATGTCTAGAAAGATGAGAAGGCTTTGATACCACATTAATCATGTCATTCAACACAAAACAAAGAAAGAGGTGTCTTGGATGCATCGTGCAGCAATACCTGAGATTACAAGGTAGAGATAGTTTCACTTATCTTAGATACCTCGGCTTGGAGCAGGTAGAAGTACATTCAAAGGCACAGGTTTACTTCTAGTCATATCTCTTCCATTGAGAGACGAAAACAGATCACAGCTATGTAAGGTGCTCTGTTAACTTCAGGGGCAGACTGATCCTACATGGATTTGGAAGAGTGAGGAACACCTACCATATGTAGGCAATATTATTTCATTGGCTTTTTTCCCCTAAAATTAGGTATCTAATATAAACTAACTTTTGTTTGTGTGCTTCTTACAGAATATTCTTAATTTTTTTGTGAGAACACCTTCCTAAAAATGTAGCTTCATATACATATTATAATAATTATGCTCAAAGACAAAATACTTTCAGAATTCTTTATCCTTTTAAAATCCCCTTAAAAATTAATTTATAAGACTTTCAATGGCCGGGCTCAGTGACTCAGTCTGTAATCCCAGTGCTTTGGGAGGCTGAGATGAGTGGATTGCCTGATCCTGCGGGTTCAAGACCCGCCTGGGCAACTTGGTGAGACCTCATCTCTACAATAAATAAATAAAAAAATTAGCCGGACGTGGTAGTGCGCGCCTGTAGTTCCAGCTACTTGGAAGGCTGAGGCAGTAGGATCGCCGGAGCCCAGCAGGTTGAGGCTGTGGTGGCCAGGAGCGGCCACCGCACTCCAGTCTGGGTGACAGAGTGAGACTCCAACTCAAAAAAAAAGAAAGAAAAAGACTTCTAAAAAAATCAGTTGTATTAATTTATTTTTATACCTTGATTTTTATCCAAAAATAGCTTTATCAAGTTTGACCACTCAAGTCTAATATGATTCCAAATGATTCTTGGTTCTTTTAAAATATTAAATTTATGAATTGACACATCTGAAGTTATTTAAAGAAGTTTGTCAAAGGCTTTGAAATTCTACAGACAGCTCCAAAAATATTTCAGGTAGTTGCAACAACTTTGAACTAAGTGCCTAACTTCTTAAGGGGAAAGCTTTGAAAGAAAACATCCATTTGATGTTTAAGTTCTGGTAAACTTAATTTGAAAACATAGCAACAAAATGAACATCATAGTGAACTTATGCAAGGAATTAAATAGTCAATATATCTAGTATAAAGAAGAAGCAGTTATTAGATAATTGCTTTATTTAATCATTTCTGTTTACACTTATGTCTTTTGTTTTGCATCAGAGTCATACATGCACAGTTTAAAATGTAAAATAGATTTATAAGCCTTGTTATAGAAAAAAAATGTCAGTCTCCTGCCTTCTCTTTCTCTGACCTATATCCTCTTCCCCAGAAACGCTCTCACCATTGTGGGTTGATCTTTTAATATTTACCTCTACGTTTCCAAATAAGATGCTGGTGTAGCCTCTTCTTTTTTGACAGTTTTGGTGTTATCTATAGACCTATTGCAATAAAAGTTGAAGATCTAGCTCACTTCCTTCCCTGTGTCTCTATGACACATGTGCAACCTTCCCATGCCTTCATTCTCCATATATATTTATGCCTCGATTTATTGTGCACATTAATTAGGACTATGTAAACATTATTCATGTGCCATGTGGGTGACTGTGCCATGTAGTCAACCAGGATTTCTTTTCCTTTCCTGCACAACTTTAAAATATAATTTTAGAGTTGTGAGGATACATGTGAGGATTTGCTACATAAGTCGATTGTGGGAAGGTGAGGTTTAGGCTGCGAGCGAGCCCTCTTCCTCACTAGTAGTAAACATGATACCCAATGGGTGGTTGTGAACACCTTCTCCCCCTTCCTTTTTTCCCTCCTTTAGCAATGCCCAGCATTTGTTGTTGCCATCTTTGTGCCCATGCACCCAATCATTAGTGCCCTCTTATGAATGAGAATGTGTGGCTTTTGGATTTTTGTTTCTGTGATAATTCACTTAGTATGATGGTCTTCAGTTGCATCCATATTGCTGCACAGAACATGATTTTGTTCTTCTTTATGGTTGTATAGTATTTTATCATGTATTCATACCATGTTTTTTTTATCCAGTCCACATTCAATGGGCATCTGGGTTGGTTCCATGTTTTTTCTATTGTGAGTAGCTGCTCAACTTTTTTTGTTTGTTTGATTTGTTTTGTTTTTTAGTTGGAGTCTCCCTCTGCCACCCAGGCTGGAGTGCTGTGGCACGATCAAGGCTCATCAAAGCCTTGACCTCCTGCCTCAGTTATCCTTCTGCCTCAACCTCTGGAGTAGTAGGGACTACAGGCATATACCACCATATCTGGCTAATTTTTATAAATTTTTTTGTAAAGATGGGGTCTTATTGCCCAGGCTAGTCTCAAAATCTTGGGCTCAAGCAATCCCCTCATTTTGACCTCCCAAAGTGTTGGGATTACAGATGTGAGCCATCATACCTGGCCAACTTTCTGAATTAATCATTTCATATTGTTGTTTTCCTGGTTGTTTTTCCTGACTTATTTATCACTAATTCAAGCTCAAGCTCTTTGTCCATTGTCTGAGTTTCTCTCAAGTATATTAAGATGTGGTATATGTTTTATTAATTTCTTCCCTTATGGAAGAAACCTTTCTTGAAGTCTTCTTGTTGTTTCCATTCTGAATGTGTTGCTTTC
Source organism: Tarsius wallacei (assembly GCA_963574415.1). Classification (NCBI taxonomy): domain Eukaryota; kingdom Metazoa; phylum Chordata; class Mammalia; order Primates; family Tarsiidae; genus Tarsius; species Tarsius wallacei. Next base: position 840 of record CAUYQG010204764.1, on the reverse strand, counting down.
TTAACCCTGCACAGTGGTACAGGAAGACAGTGCTGGTTGCCTGGATGCTGGCCATTGGGGACATCATTGATGGATCTGATTGTTTTTTTGGACTTTCAGACAATATTCCTATTTTGCTCACCATCCCTCCCCACCAACCCCATTTCCAGAGACATCTAGTGCCGTAAATTCCAAAACCTTGTGTCATCTCTGGTGTAAGATTAAGTTGATCCACAGCTTTTCCTTATGCTGGCTTTCTGCTTTATATTCTCATGTCCATTATGTTCTTTTTTTGTCACTCATTCACTTGCTTTCCAGCCTCTGAGTTGTTTGTTCACTTGTTTCTTTGTTTTGTCCTGCTTTTCTGTTCTCCCTGTCCTTAATGATTCGTGCTTCCTAAAAATGCCTCTTACTGCTGTTTTGGAGGTGTGAGAAGAAACTAAAAGTAGATGTATGTGTTCAATTTCCCATATTTACCAGTAATCCTTTGTATATTTTACTGGAATAATTTTTTGATTTTCAGGGGAAAGATACTTCGGATAACTGCTCTACTGAAAAAATAAACACACCAAAAACCCACTGTCCTATGTTTTCTGGGATCTATATGAAAAGTATGTTCATTTTTTTTTCACCAAAACTTTGACTCAGGTTAGTAAGTTGATTAAACAGTTTTAGAGAATGGTTCTTTTCTCTGAGGGACACAAGAAACATTTATTTGTCAGTAAATATATGACCGGGCTCTGTGGCTCAGCCTGTAATCCTGTGCCTTGGGAGGCTGAGGTGAGTGGATTGCCTGAGCCCGCGGGTTTGAGACCCGCCTGGGCAACTTGGCGAGACCTCATCTCTACAATAAATCAAAAA